>PVLC010008897.1:0-56805 GCA_004027655.1 Graphiurus murinus
ATGTTGGAATTTAATTTGGAATCCCTGCTGTTTCCTTGATGAACGCAAACCACACTGCAATTAGAGTGATGAAGCGGGCTGCTGGTGCTCCTGACAGGGGCGATCTGTCTGAGCGGGGAGGGAGGGGGCAGGCAGTTGGCAGGTGGCTGTGAACCGTGCTGGGCCTGCTCCTGCGGTTCTGCCATAGGAAAGCTCTCAAGGGACAAAGGCTGTATACACTAGCAGCTCGAGGGGCAGGGTGGAGGGGGGTCCCAGGGACTTCCTTGGGTTGCACCCCATGGCCTGTGGCCCACTGTAGTTTCCTAGGTGCAACTGATTCAGCCCATAACTTAGGTTTCAGAATCTCACCTCCTCTACTAGCCTCTTACTGAAGGAAAGACACATTTACTGAGCATTTACTGTGTGCTGAGCCCCGGGCTAAGTGCTCTGAGGCATCATTCCACTTAATCCACTAGGATGCCCTTGCAATAGGTGCTTTCGTCATCTCCATTTCACAGATGAGAAAATGTGACTCAAGTTAAGTGACCTGCACACAGGGTCACATGCTGAGTGGTGGGGTAGGCAGGATCTGAACACGATGGTCTGGGTCCAAGTTCGCCTTCCACCATAGCCAGGCATTCTCCAAGGCCCCAGCCTCCCCGAGACTGTGACAGTCCCTCCTTGAGTATTCACCCCCTTCTCCAAAGGACCCCAGCCCCTCCTATCCCCACGTTCCTGTAGTGCTCATTGAAAGGGGAATGGTCTCTCCCTCTCCCTCCTCACTGGTGCCTCCCCAAAGGAGAAGGACCCCCTTACCTGATGGGTGCAATTAGGGAGTCAGCTACACACGAGCATGTGTGAAGCTGGTGCAGGGAGTGTGCCCTGACCTGCCGGGCTACACAAAAGCCACTGCTGGCAGCCCGTCAGATGCCGGCCCTCCTGCTCCAGATCCTCCACCTGGGACCAGACAGCAAAGCTCAGTGTTACTGTTTTCACAGGGAGACAGCAAATAGAGGCAGAAAAATGCCGTTTTGACCCCAGATCCTGGCTACATCCTTCTAAAGCTGATTTTTGAGCTCCATTTAATTTAGTCGTTTCTACTGATACACTATGGGCTAGAATTCAGAAAAAGGAGAAACTTTTGCTTCAAACCTAACCCCCAACTTTCAGACACTGGAGCTAGAAATCCTTGCTCCAGGCTGGGCATGCTGCAGCAGAGAGGGGACTATTCCAGAGACTGTCCCATGACGTTCAACAAAAATGTTCTACTGAAGACAAATAGTAAGGGTATCTTAGGACTTGTATTCATTCATTCATTCATTCATTCATTCATTCATTCATTCATTCATTCACTTCACAAATACTTAGTAGAAGGTTCGGATATGCTGACTATACTAGAAGGTAGGAATTCATTATGGAAAAGGAAAGTTCCTAGTTTCTTCGGATGACCACGAGTGGGAAGGAGGGACCAGGCAACCACACAAACTCACCAATCTTCACATGTAGGGTCAGGGCCACAAAAGTATAATAAGCACAGAGGGCTGGTCTGCAAGCCAGTCTTAACATCTTTTGAATTCGCTGTGGTGTTTAGGATAGCCGTCTCACTGCTTGACTGAGACCAAAATAACATGTGCTCAGATGTGATAGATGTCTATTTCTCCATCATTGAACAGTCCCAGTGTAAGGCATCCAGGGCTGTTGTAATGGTATCAGGGACAGTCCTTCCATCTCCTATCTCTGCATCCGTGGATGTTACCCTTGTCCACATGGCTGAAGATGGTTCACCAGTGTATCTACTTAGCCAGCAGGAAATAGGAAGAGGAGAAAATGAAGATGCAATCCAGAAGGAGCATGCCTCAATTCTGTTCACATTCTATCAGCTGGAGCTTAGTCACGTTGCCATACCTAGCTGGAAAGGGGTCAGGGAAGGGTGGCTTTCTCAGGGTAGCCAGTGAAGCACCAGCTAAGATCCAGGATTCTACTGCTACGTAGGGGAGAGTAGAAAGTGGGGAGCCACAAGCTTGCTTTCCGCTTACTAAAAACAAATTAGAGGGACTGAGGTAGGAACCAAAACCATGGTGGCTGATGCCCAGTGGGACCTATGCCCATTGAAGGAAGCGCTGTCCAGCAGGAACAGGAGCCAAAGAGGAGTCAGCTGCAGCTGGAGCAGCCACCCAAGGAGAAGTGAAAGATGGGGAAAGATTCTGGCTTCTGCCCTCTTCCCACCTTCCATCAGTGACCATTGGCCCATGCTGGCTAGACTCCAGCTGGAAAGAGATCTCTGCAAGTATAGTTCTGCATAGTGTGGAGCAGGCAGGGAAAGGCGGTGGCTGTTTCTGAGCACAGATCAGCACAGGGCCAGAAACACCCATGGGACAGGCAGTATTGAAAAATTGTATTTTGCGCAGTCTAGAACTAATTAATATAAAATAGTGGGCTTTCATTTCTGTGGAATTAGATAGAAGCTGCAGCTCCGATTTCAGAAAAGGGAAAAGCACATTTTAGGAAGTAGAAGGTTCTTATGTTAGTTTCTTATTGCTCTTGTAACAAATTACCATAAATAAGCCAGGCATGGTGGCCCACATCTGTAATCCCAGTACTTGGGAGGCTGAGACAGGAAGATCACAGGTTCAAGGCCAGCCTCAGCAATATAGGGATAGCAACCCATCCAGTGAGACCCTGTTTCCAAACAAAAAATAAAAGGGCTGGGGATGTAGCTCAGAGGTAGAAAGCCTGAGTTTAATCCCCAGTATCACCAGAAAAAGAAAGAGAGAGAGTGTGTGTGTCCATGGCATATCTCAGAGATACAATGCCCTTGGGTTCAATTCCCAGTTACACACACACACACACACACACACACACACACACACACACACACACACACACACTACCATAAATATAGTGAGTTAAAACAACACAAACATTACTTTAAGATTCTGGAAGTGGAAAGGGTTTTACTGGAATGAAATCAAAATGATAGTAGAACAACATTCCTTCCAGAGGCTCCTGAAGAGACTTTCTTCCTTGCCTTTTCTGGCTTCTACAGGTGGCCACTTCCCTTGTCTCCTGGCTACATCATTCCAAACTCTGCTTTTCTCTCCCCAGCTCCTTCTCTTACTCCTCTGCTTCTCTCTTATAAAGACACTGGTAATTACATGGGAGCCTCCTAGATGATCCAGAATAATCTATCTCAGGATACTTAACTTAATCATGCCTGCAAAATCCTTTCCATCATGTAAGGTGACATATTCATAGATGTTGGGGATGGGCATGCTGGTATCTTTAGGGGGGTCATTATTCTGTTATATACCTCACTTCATCTTCCTCCTAGATATGAATATAGTCCCCCAAATGCAATGACAATTATAGTCAAACTTCTTCAGCCCCTTGATAAGTCTCCTGTAGGTTCTGTGTGGACCATGGCTGCCCTCTAAAGACTGATACACACGGCATTTATAGAGGCCATGCAGAAAGAGCTCATCCAATACTCTACCATTCTTGGGTAGAGTGGCATTGCATTAGTTGGAAATGGTTTGGATTGCAAGCCACTAACATCTGACTTAAGGTTTGTTTGTTATTATCGCTTTGTTTTTCTAAGTCACAAAAGTCTATAGGTGGCTGCTGGCCTTGGTTCAGTGGGTCAATGATGTCCTCTTTGTGAGTCTTGATAGTTCCCAATACTTTTGCCATAATGCAGACATCACTAGATGCCTTCACCAGCTCCAGGCATGATGTCCAACGTCAAGGCAAGAAAGATGGAAGGGAGGACACCAATCATCTGTCCCTGATATCAGGAAAGTAGGTTTTCCAGGCCCTCCAGCAAACTTCTACTTATGCTTCATTGGCCTGAAACAGTCATGTCACCATCCGTAACAGCAAGGGAAGCTAGAAAAGCAAGTATTTGGCATTTCTAGCCTCTATAGTGAAGTTAGGTGAGGAAGAAGGAGGTTAGGTATTGAATTCATCAAACAAAAGTATCTGTCACAATTCTTTCTTGGATTCACTTGGCTTCTCCCACTGAATGTGCAGATGAAATACAGTTGTTTGGGGCTGATTGTGCTTAGCAGCAACTTACCTCTCAGCTTTCCTCTTCTAGCTCCCATGGAAACATCAGCTCTTTGGAAAAGTTTAAGGCCAATCTGCACATCCTTGGTGTAACCAGAACCAATAGACTAGTGGCGGGACTTGGGGGGCTCACTAGAACCCCATAGCCTGGATGGTAATGAGCAATGGTGGTCATGGTGGTGATAAAAACAAGAAAAGGAGGGAAGTTCTGTTACTATTCTTATTTCATGGAGGAGGAAACAGGCTGGGAAGAGTTAAATGACCTACTCAAAGTTGTACCACTACTAAGAGCCTATGTTTCTGGTCACAATGCTAAACCACCTCCTAGAATTCACATTCTAAGAAGAGAAAGCTAAAAGGCAGAAAATCTTCCAGGACCACAGAGGTCAGAGGAGGAATGGTTTAAGATTAATAATTCAAGTGATGCCACCAGTGTCCAAAATTTGTTGCATATCCAACCTCAGTGGAGTTGGAATGTGATCTGGAGAGGCAACCACACACTTAGCCTTGTCCCACAATTCATTAGTCACCCTTAGTTCAAAAGCACTTATCCTACTTAGATCCATCCCAGTCCCCATGGTAAGGGATTTAAAAAAAAATAATGCAAAGAGATTTTAAATTACATTTTCCCTTTGGCTTGTATGAGTCAAAGTCTAGAGGTGGAGCCCATTCATTCATTTAACAAATCTTCGTTTGTCCCTACTGTGTACTTGATATTGAAAGTCTAGCAGATATCAAAATAAATAAAAGTCCCTGCCCTCGTGTAATATATATCTCTTTCCTCTTCAGTGGAGACATAGATAATAAATAGGATAATATCAACAAATCTCTTATTTGTTAATATAGGTAAAAATATTAACAAATATTTTATAGCAAGTAAAAGATTGTTACATGGTGTTCCCATACTCCTAGGAAAGCTGATTGTTCTATAGTCATGATGACAAGTTTCCACCAGAACTGGTTTTAAACCCGTCTAATCCATCAATGACAGTTCTATAATCTTGGTATCAAATAAACCAAGAGCTAGTTTCAGACTTGATGAATTGATGGATGACAGCTTGCTTCAATGAACACAACTCCGAAAGCCATCCAATCAGTGACAGGCTCAGCTGTGTGAGTCAATCAATCCCTGGTGGACTTGCTTCTGTGAAGATACTTCCAAGGCTGACGTCAACCCACTCCTGCCTCTAACACCAACATCATCCAAAATACTTTTTCAGCAATTCTATAAATTATATGCAATTTGCTTTACTCAGAGTAATTTGCCTGTCTAGCATGGATCTTCTTAAACAAACTTCAGAAAGTTACTCAGATTTTGAATGTTGCTTTCCTCCATTGATAAATCAAGAGGTCTTACTGATGACTGTTTTGAAGACCCTCAGGCGACAGCACTTCATGGGACTCCTGGACAAAAGATACTCTCACTAGGTTCTGCTCTTCTCCAAATTCTACTTACTCTATGGATCTCCCTGGCGTAATTCATCAAAATGCCTTTCCTGTATTAATTTTATTATCCTAGGGTTTATAAGCAAATTTTTCTTTGTTTGTGGAAATTAGACTTTAGACTTTGAATAACCAGAACTTTTTTTGGAGGTGTATTATTCAGTGATTATTTTTGCCATTAATCTGCTTATTCTTTTCCCGCTTGCTTTGCTTTTGTTTGTACAAAGTCTCATCCTGTGCATTTGTTTTGATCTGGATTGTCTTGTATCTGTTGAATGCACAGAGGATACTCCACAGGGAGAATTGGGGGCATACACTTCAATCTAATCAAAGCCACCCCCAACGACTACAAGCTAGCAGTCCAAGACCAGCCACCAATTCATGCAAATATGACGAATCAAAATTTGCTCTTAGCTGGGCACTGTGGCATGCCCCTGTAATCCCAGTACTTGGGAGGCTGAAACAGGAAGATTGTAGATGGAGACTAGCCTCAGCAACTTATAAGACCCTCTGCAACTTGGCAAGACCCTCTTTCAAAATGAAAAGTAAAAAGGATTGGGGGTGTAGCTGACATTGATCAAATGTCCCCTTCCAGGGCCTGTGTTTGGCTGGGGAATCTAAAATATCCTATATGAGCACTTGCATTTTGACCAACCCCATAGTAGTCTTTTCTTCATGAGTTTAGTTATGTCAAAGTCTCCACCTCTTTTGGATAGAATTCCTGCTTCTTATATGGATTTCCATTTAACTTGATGAGGACAAAATGAAATTGTTTTACTTGGTGTATTAGTTTTCTCAGGCTGCCATGCCAAAATACCACAGAGTAGGTGCTTAAAACAACAGAAATTTATTCTCTCACAGTTTTGGAGGCTGGAAGTCCAAGATCAAGGTGTGGGCAGTGTTGGATTCTCTGAGGCCTCCCCCCTTGGCTTGTAGGGAATCATTCTCTCCTGTGGTACCACATTTCCTTCCTTTGTATCTCTGTGTGCCCTGATCTCTTCTTAGAAGGCCAAAGTCACATTGAATTAGGGTGCTCAATGACCTCCTTTTAACTTCATTTCCTCTTTAAAGACTCTATCTCCAAATGCAGTCACATTCTGAGGTTCTGGGGGTTAGGACTTCAACATCTGAATGGGGTGTTTGGGTAGGCACAGTTCAGCCCACAATGCTTAGAATACCCAATCATTTGGGGGAAATTTTGACATGTCAATGTCAAGAAATTAATACATTTAACAATAGCACTAGAAAGTTATAAGAAAAACCATATACACAATTCAATGGGTGTGCTAAGGATTTTGGTTCTTTGATTGATGTGTTAGGGACGCATCACAAAACACTGACTCCAAGAGAGTCTGTTCGAATGACTCTGTCTGCCCTGCTCATGCTTTCAGAGTTCTGTCCCCCTTGCATCACTCCTCTGCTTTATCTCACCAACATTTATGTCCCCTGGTTCCTTCTGCTCTTCTCTTGACCTTCCCACTGAATTTGTCTCAGGAAAAGAACAGTCACATTGCAAAGTCGCTTCTGCAAACTCCCAGTTCAGAAAGCATATCTATAAAAGTTGACTTTTCACCATGGTCTTGAGCTGAATTGAGGGCCATAATTAAAGTATTTTTTATAAATGTCAGGAAGGAAGACTGAAATTTGCTGTAGAGTTCAGGAGTTGATTGTCCTGTGTCGTTAGATATATACCAGCCAGTTCTCTGAATTGTTAGTCCCTCTGGTGAGGGATAATGTTCAAACTAGCCGTGTAGGAGTGATAAGGAGAGAAACTAAATAACCCAGGGACGATACAATTTTTTAAATGGCCCTGAAAGGACAAGAAAAATAGGAAAGTTACTAAAATAAGGCCCTTATTGGAGCCTTCTCCTTAAAAGGCAGCAATGTGCTGGTAAATGTTTAACCACCAGCTCTCCAGGAGTCCGGGGTGCACAAAAGCAGTGAATTGTACTTTTTGCTGATTTCCATGGTGTAAATGCTCCCACCATGGCCAATTTCAAGGTAACAACATGATATTGCTGAATGCAGCCAGGTGGAAAGACTCTCAAGCGCCAATGCAAGCCTCAGGGCAGCTTGGACTCAGATTCAGATCTGCAAACAAAGTAAGAATGAACCTTCAGGGACCCCAGAGTCTTTCAAACAGTATTCTGGCATGAATCCTCAACCAAACTCAAGGGGAAAACACCCTTTCTCGTTTTAATGTCCTCTGACCTGAACCAGGGGGAGAGGGAAAAATAAGTCGGAATGAAAAATTGACAATTTAGAAAATTTCCAAATTTCCAAATGATTGTCTGGCTTAAAAAACTGGCCAGGAACCACAAGGTAGTTTGCACAGAATCCAGGGCTCATGGAGTGAATCTCCTGCAGATGTTGCAAGCAGATGGAACCTTGGAAGAACTCATGTCCCATAGTTGGCTAGAAACTAAAAAATGACTATCCAAAATCTGTTCAGTGTGCCTCTCAGAGAGACATTAGCACCCAGAAATATCTATTTTTTCTTCCCCTGGTTGCCATGAATAGTAGACATAAGTTATTTTACCTACCCAGGTACTACCACTTCTGTAGCCAGAACTCACTTTTCTCCTGTTCTAAGTGAGGCTGACCCCAGCTTCCCCCCCCTCCTCTTTTAGCCTAGCAGGTGACTCACAGATGTCTGGTCAGGTACTCTAGTCCCTCTATTCAATGATGGCCAAGTGTCCCACCCTGGGCCAGAGTCCTCGTCAATCTCTAGGATGACACCTTTTCAATGGAATTGTTAAGCTGGTTACTAAGCCAGTGAGCAGGTATCCACTTCTCTTTACACCTGGGCTCACCTATACTTTGTTATTGCCTCTGCTTCTATTTCTCCTGCATTACCAACCACCCCCTTCCTCTGTTCTGTGTCTGCCAGCCTTCCCAGTTCATGGTCTTCCTAGTTCTTGCCTATTGCCTTTGCTCTTTGTGGTCTTTCACTTCTGCCTATTCTGCCCCATTAAGACAGGGACCATGTCCATCTTATGCACTTCTGTATTCAGTGCTTGGAACACTTTGGAATAAATAAGTGATCTTTGTCTTTCTCTAAGTTTTCCATTAAAATATCCCAAGAAATGGGATCTGATGAGGCTGAGCCACCCACCACAAGCCAAATGATATCTCTGCTTGATATCACTTCCACCATTCCATTCTAAACTGTTGCTCCTTTAAATATCCAGGTCAATCCTCTTGGGCTGGGCATTTGGGGTGACAGCCAGCTCTCCCTTATAACTTCTGTTTCAAGTCGGAGGGCGATGGGAAGGCTGACCAGGTATCCACAGAAGACCTCCCGACATGAGCCTAGATAGGAGGAGCAGACAGCCGCACACCAAATCCCGGGCTTCCAGTGACTTATGGCACCAGTGCTGGGAGCGAGGCTTCATAGCCCTGGGAGTGGGTGACCAGCCCTCTGAAAAGTAACCTAGGAAGCCAAAAGTGGTGGCATGCTTGTAATCCCAGTACTTGGAAGGCTGAGACCATAGGATCCGGGTTCATGGCCAGCCTCAGCTACTAAGTGAAGCCCTCTGCAACTTAGTGAGACCCTGTTTCAGAATAAAGAATAAAAAATAGGATTGGGAGTGTAGCTCAGAGGTGAAATGACCTTGGGTTCAATCCCCAATACTGAAAAAAAAAAAAAAAAAAAAAAGTACCCCAGGCCAGTAGATACCACTGACAGCGAAAAGATGACTTTCCCTGGGGCTGAATCCTCCTTCATGACTCTGGGAGAATAGTTTATATCTTGGCTTAAGATGGCCCCAGGGACCCCACCTTCTGCTCATGGGAGTGGTCCCTGTCCAGAGAGCCCAGGTGTCCTGACCCCTGGGTCCCTGTGACCCTCAGCCAGAGCCAGGACATAGAATGCCCAGCAAGGCAGAGGAAGCCTCTTCACTCTCTTCCAGATCAGCTGTCTCCTTGGGAACATTAAACACCCAGCTGAGGCTACAGCAGAAGAAAAACAAATCATTCCTATTGAAAGAGTTCCATCCAACAGATTATGTGGCTCCTCAGAGGGTAGCCTGGAAACCCAAAACAAAGGAGACAAAGGGCCTGATGTGTTCATCCTTGCAGGCTGCTGCTGGTGTGTGTGTGTGTGTGTGTGTGTGTGTGTGTGTGTGTGTGTGTTGGAAGCTGTGTCAGCACTTTAAGTGCAGCCTGCAGCCCCGGGGAGGGCAGAGCAGCACCCTCACTTGGGACCTTTCTGTGCTGAGGCCCCCACTTTCCCTCTACCTCCACTCCACAGGCCAGAGCACAGCCCGAGTACCCTGGTGCATCTGTGGACTGTGTCATCAGGACTCCAGTTTGGAATGGGAGGGTCCTGGGGTGTTTTCTGGGCATCTCCAGGGCAGCTCTGAGAGCAAAGTGGTCCAGTTTGAGCCACAGTCTTCCTTTGGGCTCCACACTGGAGTGACCAAGGGGATGCGCTGGGGGTTGTATGATGAAAGAAAGAACAAAGGACCCGGGCCTGACAAGCCGGGATTTAATCCAGCTGCCCTCAAGGTGACCTTGGGTAAATTACCTGCCACCCTTCTTCAAGTCTCAGTGTTCCCAGCGGTACATGTGCAGTGATCTGATTGCTCTGTCCATCTGTCCATGCCTACCTTGAAGGCTCAACAGAGCCAGCGCTAGGGTGAGGCCAGTGAGACCCTCAAGTTAGGCACACTATTTAAGGGAGTGCCAGGAAGATTAATAGCATAATTAACATTCTAACACAATGTGTACTTACTTATTTATTTATTTTGTGGTACTAAGAACTGAACACAGTGGTGTTCTACCTCAACCCTTTTTACTTCTTATTTTGAAACTGAGTCTCACTAAGTTCCAGAATGCTGGCCTTGAACCTGTGATCCTCCTGTCTCAATCTGGGATTACACACATGTGCCACTCAGCCCATCTCTGACGTACTATTTTAAAAATGCAAAAAATACGGTAAACAAAATATCACAATTTTAGGCGAAGACAGGATCCGCTCTGTAAATGGCTGTGAATGTTAGCAGCCTCTGTGAGTGGCTTCCAGGAGTCTGGATGGCGGGCCACAGTCATATGAAGCAGCCTGCTGGCCAGCTCTGGCTCAAGTTCACATGCACCGTTACAGGTTTGTGCCATTTGGTGTAGTGGTTGGTTGTGAGGGCAGGGAGGCTAAATAGCACAGGCCTGAGTCTCATCTTCTCTGTTTACCATCTATGTGACCTTGGATAAGTTATTTGGCTACTCTACAGCTTGGTTTCCTTATGTGTAAATTAGGGACAATAAAAACACTATTTTCACCAAAGGATTATTGACTGCAGGACGTCTGGCCCACAGTAAGCACTCTGTTGTAGTGGTTGTCATTATAGCATCATTTAACAAACCTTGGAATCAACGGGGAAAATTCCCTTGGCTGGGCTGAGGATAAAGCAGGCTGGCATTTTGTGGCTGCCTGCTTGCTGCCTTTGTGAGCCCTCCCGATAAGCTGCATCTGCCCCGAGCTCTTGTTAATCAAAGACACAGCTGGCCTGGGAGCTGCTTGCCTAGAGCTGCCTTTACTGCCGCATCTGCTGCCATCTGGATACGGGAGGGATCTCAGAGAAGGGGTCGGTGTGGAGGCAGGGACAGCTGGGGCAGAGGACTGGGGGAGTCCGGGCAGTGATCTGTTTGCTGTACATGCATTTAGGAGGCATGGTTTTGGTAAGGAGCAAAATGTCATTGCCAGGATACAGCCAGCCACTCTCCGTCTTCTCCCTAGCATGCAAGGAGGATATGGCTTTGGCCCTACTTCTCTCTCTCTCTCTCTCTCTCTCTCTCTCTCTCTCTCTCTCATGCTGGGGATTGAACCCAGGGGCATTCTACTTCTAAACTATACTCCCAGCCCTATTTTATTTTTTATTTTGAAACAGGGTCTCACTAAGTTGTGGAGGGCCTCACTAAGTAGCTGAGGCTGGCCACGAACCTGCAATCCTCTTGTCTCAGCCTCCCAAATACTGGGATTACAAGCATGTGCCACCACACCCAGCTTTGGCCTGGTTTTGACCTGTGATCTGCTCTGATGGCCGAGTTGCCTGGTTAGAGAGGAACTATTAGGTGACTCCGATAGGACCAAAAGAGGACATTTTTCAAAGTGTTTTGGGTAGGCTCTTTTCTTTTGATGCTTTTGATATTGCATGCGAGAGGAAAGGCTTCAAATAATATAGTATTCATTTAGTAAACTGCAGACCTACACTAGGAGCCAGGGTCTGGCTGATGATTGTGGAATCTGCAGCACAGCACAGTGCAGGGTTCTCAGAACCACCTGGAGGACTCATTTTAAAACAGAGTTATAGGGCTGGGCATGATGGTACATACCTGTAATCCCAGGACTTGGGAGGCAGATACAAAGATGGTAGTTTCACGGCCAGCTTGGTGATTTAGTGAGACCCTGCCTCAAAAAAAAAAAAAAATTAAAAGGGGTTGGGAGTGTAGCTCAGTGGTAGAGCACCCCTGGGTTCAATTGCTAGTACTACATACATAAAAACAGAGTTCTGCTTCAGTAGATCTGGGACGGGACCCAGGACTCATTTCTAATATGTTCTCAGGGGTTGCTGCTGCTGCTGCTGCTGCTGCTGCTGCTCAAAGGACCACTGATATGAGCAAATCTGGGTTCTGCAGTTGATTCCTAGATTGGAGTTGAGACCAGCTCAACTTCTTGCTGGTTGTGAGAATGTTGGCAACTTATTCACTTTGTGAATCTGTTTCCTCATGTGTAAAATAGGGATGCTAGTAAAACCAGTACCTACCCTATGGGTTTCATGTGAGAGAGAAATGAATTATATATATGTAAAGTGCCCAGAGCAGTGCCTGGCGTAAAGCATTAATGGTCATTAGCTACTACAATTTGTAATATTTAAACATTTTCCAATGATAATTATTATATATGTGATTTTATAAATAAACTAGAAAAGGTGAGTAGAAAAATTCCCTATATATTCATACATACACAACATATTTGCATATGGATCTCAAAGGGCTCTCAGACCCCTAGAAATTCATCCTTCTTAATGTTCCTGGGTAAGTAGATTATAATAACTATCATTTTTATAACACTTCTTTTAGTATTCACAATTACAAAAAACTTGTAACATCTAAGAGATGATACTCTGTTGTGCGAAGATTGGCAGGTAACCCACATCCTAAATTACTTCAAAAGCTTTTATCATCATTCGCATTTTACAGAAAGTAAGAACTGAGGCTCAGGAAACTCGTTGAGTAGTATTCGAATAGGAATTTGTGCCTAAACCTGGTCAGACCCTAGGTCACAACACTGCTATTCACTTCCTTAGAGCAATTGAATCCCCAATTTATCTAGAGGTATTCAGTATAGACTAAGCGATTGGCCCCACAGGGAAGAAATGAAAGGTTGTTCTTGACCTCAAAGGACTTGCATCTAACTAAGGAATCAAGATGGACATATAAATATGTAAAATAGTTTATCATTACATTCCAAACAATGGAGGTGGCAGAGCATTGCTGTGGTTCACCAGCTATTCATCTGCTTTTTGGATTTCCCAGCTTCCTTTGCTATTATATAAGGGTCATGTGACTGGTCCTGGCCAATGAATGTGAGTGTATATGACATGAGTTCCCTCTAGGCTGGGCCTTTGTACACTCATCATATGATTATTCCTTTCTTCCACTTGCTTTGCAGCAGTGATTTAGGAAGCCATGTGTTGCAGGTGGCACATTTCAAAATGGAGAAAGAGCTTTCACTGGGTATCACAATAAGACACCAGGGAGAAGTGAACCTTTGTGGGTTAGGCCATTGAGATTTCTAGTTACTGCAGCATAACCTAACCTCCCCTGACTGGCCAAGTGGTATTGCCAATAGTCACATATGGAGTAGTTCCAAGATTAGTGAGTCTTGAAACACTCACGCGTTGAATCAGCTGGAGGCCCCATTATAGGCTTAAGAGTTGGGTAAGTCTCGGGAGCCTGGCACTGTGATCTGCTACATCCCCCAGAAAGTCCCCCACACAAAAGGCACACTCACACACACACACACACACACACACACACACAGATACACACACACAGACACAGACACACACACGCACACATCTTCCAAAGGGCAGGCTCTGGGATAGGACTTTCTAGACTCTGTTTCTAACTTCTTGTAGATGTGTGACTTTGGGTCACTTAAGAATCTACTTTGTAGAGTTGTGATGATTAAACAAGTTAATGTATAAATTATTTATTTTAAAAACTTTTATTGAGCTTTTACAGGAGTGGTGGCACATGCCTGTAATTCCAGTACTTAGGAGGCTGAGACAGGAGGATCGCAGGTTTGAGGCCAGTCTCAGCAACTTAGTGAGACCCTCAGCAACTTGGCAAGACCTTGTTTCAAAATAAAAAATTTAAAAATAGGGTTGGGAGTGTGGCTTGGAAGTAGAATGCCCTTGGGTTAAATCCAATAATAATAATAATAATAAATAATAAAAACTTTATTTTTATGTGGCACTGGGGATTGAACCCAGGGGTGCTCTACCACTGAGCTGCATCTTCAGTCACTTTCATATTTTAAATTTTGAGACAGGGTCTCACTAGATTGCTGAGCTGCTCTCAAATTTGTAATCTTCCTGCCTCAGGCTCCTACATCACCAGTGTGCCCAGGAATATTATTTATTTATTGCTGCATAACAAATTACCCACTTAGTGGCATAAAGCAACAACCATCATTTTTTTTTTAATCTCTCATGGTTTTCAAGACATTAAAAAATTCATCAGGAGCTCAGGGTGTTCCTTTGGGCAGTTGTGGTTCAAGTTCTCTCATGAGGGCGCTGACCACGTCTAGTTGGCTGGTGCTGTATCATCTGAAGGGTCATCTGGGTCTGGAGGATTCACTTCTGACGTGTCACACTCACATGGCATTGGCCAGAGCCCCAGTTCCTTCCCCACTGGCCATCCCACATGGCTGTCCGAGTGTCCTCTCTACACACAGACTTCCCTTAGAGTCAGTGACACAAGACAACAAACAGAGCCCCCACATGGTTACTTCTATCACATGACGTCTTCCTCACATGGGCCAGCCCTGACTCAGTGGGAGAGAGGACTAGAAAAGGTTAGGAGTACCCAAGGTAAGGCCAGGCCTGGTGGTGCATGCCTGTAATCCTAGTACTTGGGAGGCTGAGACAGGAGAATTGCAGATTCAAGGCCAACCTCAGCAACTTAGTGAGGCCATCAGCAACTTAGTGAGACCTTGTTTTAAAATAAAAAATAAGAAAAAAAGGTGTAGCTTGGAGATAGAATGTTCCTGTGTTCAATCCCTAATACCAAAATAAATAACTAAAAAATGAATGAATGAATGAATGAATGAAAAATAAATAAATAAATATGAAAGAAAAAGAACACCTAGTGTGAGGGTCACTGAGGGCTATCTGTGAGGCTAAACATTATAGAGATTTCAGTTAATATCTGAAAAGCTTTAAATAATGGCTGACACATGATAATCTCAACAAACATGAGCTGTTTGTCTTACTGATAGAAAGATCAGTGTGCTCATACTCAGAACTCAAACTTCTCCACCATTTTATACTTTGCTACTTTTCTCCATCGACATTTTGTTTTATTTGGTGTTTGTGTTTGTGTGTGTGTGTGTGTGTGTGTGTGTGTGTGTGTGTGTGTGTGGTACTGGGGATTGAACCCAAGGGCATTCTACCGTATAGCTACATCTCCAGCCCTATTTTTTATTTTGAAACAGGGTCTTGCTGAGTTTCTGAGGCTAGCCTCAAAACTGTGATCCTCCTGTCTCAGCTTCCCAAGTACTGAGATTATAGGCATGCACCACCACACTTGGCCTATCAACCTTCTTAAATATCTGTATCCATGTTCTGCACTTGGCTCCCAGAAGGAAGAGGTTTCATCTCTGTATCCCCGGGGTGTCTAACAGAGACACACAGATCTTATAAACTCATATTTTACAAGACATGTTTGCCTCCATTATTTTGCCCAAGAGACATGAGGTGGGATGGTTAATACCACAGACTCTGGAATAAGATTGTCTGGGAGCAAATTCTAGTTCTAACTAATCTATGAAAAATGGGTTGGTTGTGTGGATTAAATATTCTAAGCCTTTGAAAGGCTTGGAACAGTGTCTGGTTTGTAGTAAATTGCTCACAAATATTAGCTATTACTCCTCTTTCTCAAATCACTCAAGGGTGGGGACCCGGGATGAGATATGTGACCAGTTCTGACCGCCCCCCCCCCCAGGCTTGACCCCCCAAGTCCAAGGTAAAGCTGGTGTTAAAGCACAGCTTTCTAGAACTTCTCCCAAGACTCCCTGGCTTGTTCCTTGGGAACACTTGACCCCTTGTGTCCATGATGCCAGGAACCACTGGGCTAGGGTTGGGCTCCCTCTGAGCCACCTGACAGGTTTCTCAACTGACTTCCTCTGTGCCTAGAGCCTCTGAGAGCCCTACTCCCCCTCCTTCCGAGTTCTTTGTCTTTGTCTCCTTTTCCTAATTCCCTTTGTTTGCTTCAGATAAACTCCCGGGTTCCCAAGTGGATCTTGCCTGCCTTTGATGGGGAATGGCTAGGGAGGGGCTGGGGCCCAGGGCCTGTCCCCATGGGTGGAGGCAGCTGGAGTGGGGCGGGGCAGCAGGCAGGTAGAGGAAATCAAAGGGCTCCACATCAAAGGAAAGAGGAGCCCATCAGCTGGAGGACTCTCTGTCCTCTGAGACCCACCGGATCTGTGCTCTAATTTGTGAATCTTAGTTAAGTTTTGAAAAACAGAAGGCAGGGGCTGTCGAATCTCTTGCCAAGAGAAGAGATTGTTGAACAGATTCAGAAATGTGACAGCTCCCATGGAGCTCTGAGAGATGGGGATTCAAGTTCTAGAAGGTGGGGACCCCACAGTGAAAATGACAAAGTCCATGTGTTCCTGGAGCTGGCCTTCCAGTGGGAGGAGACAGGCAGCACCAAACAAGCAAATCTTTTCAGAAAATGAGACACATAATGAAGAAAACACTGTGTTTGGGAAGACTAAGGAGTCAAGGAAACCTCCCTGAGCCCTGAGCAGCCATCCTGGGAATGGGGGACACTCATTCCTGGGAGAGGAGAGTTGAACGGGCTGGGACAGAGCGAGCAGGGGGAGGCTGCCCTTGGAGGAGGGGCGGCCTCCCAGGCTGGGATGAGGAGCACAGGGGTTACAGCAAAGTGTCGGGGTGAGGCCACCTGATGGGGTCGAAAGGACCACATGGCGACCAGGCACAGAATGGATTCCAGGGGAGTGCAGACGGAGGGAAGCTGGTGGGAGGACTTCAGGAGTCCAGGAGAGAGGTGCTTTATCCTGCATTGGTGCAGATGGTGGACCTGAAGGAGGTGAGCGTGTTGGAGCCACACTGTGACTACAGAGGAGAGAGCCTCTCTTTATGACTCGAGTGACAATCATGAAGGACCCTCACTTGGTAGTTCTCCAGACTGGAGCTCTGAGGAGAGAAGGGGGTCACAGCCCGACCTGCACTACCCGGGGGAGGGGGAGGGGAGGAGGAAAGCATTTCCCAGCAGGAGCTATTGTCTTTCATTCTGAAATTCAGTTCTAGGAGGACTCTGTCACTGACCCTGAGATTGGGCAGCTGATGACTGGTCTTCTTTCTGATTAAGTGCTCCATCTGCACAAATTGACTAGTGCAGAACTTGGAAAGTGAGAAGCATTGGGAGGTTTGGAAAAGAAAAATGTGAAGCCAGGCGTAGTGGGGCATGCCTGTAATCCTAGTGTGATGGGGTGCAGAATGTACCCCAAAAATTCGGGTTCTTGATATCCGTGGAGAAAAGAATTTCAACACTTATCAGTCACAACATCTGGCAGGTTTATTCTTAAGGAAAAAAAACTGGGAAAGAAAAAACTGGGATGCAGGAAAAGAAGGGGAGTACAAAAAGAAAAATCCCCGGCCACCACCTTTTAGGACATGTTCCCTGATCACGAGCAAGAGTTTAAGAGAGGGAACACGTGGAATTCCAGGGGGTATATAAGAGGGCGGGGTCCTCATTTCCAGCCCCTCTCCCTCAGGTTCCAAGTAGTCCTATAGGTTGGGCTCCAGGTGAGGGAAGGTCCCAAACAAGCTGGCTCCTCCTCTTTCCAGGTGTGTGTGCTGCTTTAGGTACGTCTCAAGTGGGCTGGGCTGTACGTTTCTCTTGGGCCAAACCAAAGGAAAAACTTCCAAGGGGTGGAGTTTTGGATTAACACTCTCCAGATTTTTTTTTAAAAAGGCTAGAAACTATATTTCTATGAATTCTCCCGATACCTCCTTCTACCTCACATTCCACTTCTAAGCTACCTCATCACTAGTATTTAGTAGGCTGAGACAGGAGGATCAATGGGTTCTAGGACAGCCTCAGCAAGTAGTGAGACTCTCATTAACCTAGTGAGATTTCTATTTCCAAATAAGAAATAAAAATGGGCTGAGGGTAGAGCCTGGAAGTAGAGGTCCTTGGGTTCCACCCCAGTACCACACAAAGGGGGGGGAGGTGGAATGTGTTGGATGAGGCCAAGACACATAGGTTGTAGGTCCCAGAGTTCTGTGTCGCAATGAGCTCTGGGCCCCGACAGCACCAGAATGGGGTGGGTTATCCATGAAGCTTCGGCTTTTGGTCTGGATAGGTCCATTTACCTGAGGCAAAGTCCAGAGGAGTACCCACAGAGGCACCTCTAGTTAAAGCCCCTGCTCTGCCATCTGCAGCCTAGAGCCAGAGATGATTCTGAAAAACTAGCATTTTCTGGCCCTTCTGTCCTCTCCCCACCCTGACAACCTTTGATGTCAGCCTTTCCTGAGCTTGTTTCTTTGTTTTTCTCCTCTACTCCCAACTGCTCCTAGCAACCTCACCAGATCCCCAGACCCCTCATCATCTCTTTGGCCCCTTGCTGCCTGGTCTCAGCAGGAAGGCAGCCCAGAGCTCACAGCTTCAAATGGCCACACTCCTGAGGGGCATCTTATTGATTTTGACATTTTTATCTCCTGAACATGACCCTTTTTCACACTGTAACTTTCCAGGCCTTCATTTGTCCAGAAACAAAAAAAAAAACACTGGATGTGGGGCCAGAACTCAGCTTCTTGATCTGAGAGCGTGGGGATAATAAAACCCACCACTGAGGGACACTGGAGGATTTAAGGGTCTGGTGTGTACCTGGTGGATACTCTGCCCCTCTAGGTGGACTGATCTCACAAAATCAGAAGGTTTCACAGGCTTCTGAACATGCTGCTCAGGCTGTGAAAATCTCCCTGATGTCCTCAGCTCCCCCCACATAGGGAATAGATTGGTGTCTGTGGGCAGCACTGAGCCCCGAGGCCCATCCCATCCCTGGACCCACACACCTAGCACTCTAGGAGATGCTTTCGAAGGCGGCTCCCCTGGAAACTCAGAAATGCCTCCTTCAGTCCTGGCAGCTGCCTGGTGCTGGTGCGGTGTTTGGGAGCAAGAGGAGACCACACAGAGCCATTTTTTGAGGAGCCAGAGAAGATGGGCTGAATCTGCCAGGTGCATTTGTCAGTGCAGGAGCAGAACAGAGGCTGGGTCAGCAGAACACCTTCACCCCGCTGCTGGCAGCTTGGTGAAGTCTCTTCTGTGGGAGGGGGGAGGGTAAGGGAGGAGAGCGCCTCTCCTGCCACCCGGAGACACCACGGCCCCAGGGGCTCTCTTGTGGTCTTGCTGCACCTCAGCAGTGACATGAGTGGCACATGGTGCTGGTCCCCATGGCACAGGCTGTTGCTTGACTTTTCGCCAAGGATCTACACTGTGCTATGCACCGGGTATAGAGCATGAACTAGACTGGCATGGCCCTTGCTCCTGGACCAGCTGATTGAGGACTTGTTCCCATGAGAATGCTGATGCTATCTGGCACAAGAGTCCCCGTCAGGGATTCCTGCCCTCTGCATATCCCTTCCCAGCCATCTGAGAGGGCTGGAGCTGTCGCTTCCATTCCCAAGTTTCCCCCATGGCTAATTTGCCCAGAGTTTAATCCCTCTTATGTTGAGAAAAAAAGAAAAAAAAAAAGAAAGAAAAAAAAGAACTCCGATGTCACAGTATTATGGTTTGGATATAGAATGTCCCTGGAGAAAGCTTGTGTGTTGGCAATGCAGAAACGTTTAGAGGTGAAATAGTTGACTTAGGGCTCTAATCTCATCAGAGGATAAATCCATTGGTGGATTAATACTTTGAACGGATTTACTGGGTGGCAACTGTAGGCTGGCAGATGTGGCTGGAGGAGATAGCTCACGAGGGGTGTGGCCTTGAGGACTAGTCCCTAACCACTTCCCCCCTCCGTGTCTGTCTGTCTGTCTCTTGTTCTCTCTCTCTCCCTCTAACTTCCTCAGCTATTGAGCTGACTGTGGCTTTTTCTCTTCTCCTCTGTCCTGAGGTCCTGCCCTGTGCTCTCTGCCTTGGAGTGGACCCACTATGGGCTGAAACCTCCGAAGTTGTGAGCCCTAAATAAACCTTTCTTCCTATAAGTTGTGCTTGTGGGGCGTTTTGGTCACAGTGACAAAAAAGTTGATTAAAACACACAGAATGGAAGTGCTGCCTGGCATCATAAAGAGCGTTTGCCCAAAGTCCCTTTGGCTGACGTTCTTATCAGTGCTCTGTCTGCAGCATGGTGCCTGGGTGCATTTGAGCCTTTCCCTCTTGATCGATTCCCCATAGAAGGAAGTGAGCTCAGGTGAGGGCGTGGGGGAAACTCTAACAGGGTCGTGTGGAGTCTAGATATCAGGGAACTATTGGCTGACAAAAGCAGATAGTGCCACATGGATTCCATTCATCATTACACTCACTTAACAATTAGTTATTAAGTATATATGCTGTCCCTGCCTATACTGGACTCTGGGGATATAGTGTTGAACAAAAGTTTTTCACCTACATGGTACATTGAATGGGGGAACAAAAATGGACATGTCAGATAAAGAAATATAATATGAATTCATTTAATTAACTGTGGCTTTATTTTGAGAGTGGGGGAAAATAAACAAGATGCTGAGATTGAGAGTAAAAGGAGGAATCTTCTAGAAAGAGAAGCTTGGGAGTTTCTCCAAGAAAGTGACCTTCTAGATGAGTCCTAAGAGAGGAAAGGAGTCTGTCTTTGAAGAGCAGGGGAGAAACTATTTCAGGCTGAGGAGCTGGGCAACCAGGACAGAGCGCCTGCAGCGGGGAAGATGTTGGAGGGACCAGTGGAAGGTGGGGGCGAGTGGAGCGCTGGGGACTGAGGAGAGATGGGGAGCAGACACTGCCAGGTGTCTTCATGCTCAGAGATGAGAACTGACGAGGCCATGACTGTGTTGGTGCAGAGATGAAGAGCAATGGACAGACGTGAACCTATCCAAAGACCCAGTAGGGCTTGCTCATGGACTGAATGGGGTGAGGCGGAGGCAGTGCCAGGGAGAGAAAACAGGTAGGGATGTCTCTGCACTTCTGGCTAGAGCTATTTATTACTGAGATAGAGAAGCCTGGGAGATGGGGCCAGGATCACACTGACTCTCTGGAAAAGCATTGAGAAGGCTGGATTGGGGGCAGCACAGAGCAGGGAGCTGGATAGAGCCTGGCCCAGGATTCCAGGTGAAAGGTGGTTATGGTGACAGCAGGGGTGACAGGGAACTGATGTCCCTGCTAAGCAAGCAGGGAGAAGAGCTTTCCATCTCACCAAATGCTCTGGATTTCTGTCTGCGACACTGCCGAGCAGGCCAGGCCAGCCAGAGGGAGGAGTTCTTTTTAGAGTTCGTTGGAGTGAAACGGGCATATGGAGGGGAGTGGAGGCAAGTGATGGAGACAATGGGGTCATGAGGGCCCAGGCGCAGGCTGCAACTATGCAGTGTCTTCACGCCTGGCTGTTCAACATGGAGAGGGAGCTCTGGGTGCCATCTGTGCCAGGGAGAATGCCATTGCAGGAAACAGATGGCCAGGAAGCCACACCTGCAGCCCAGGCTGACCCAGGGCTGACCCAGGGCTTCCCCGGGGCTCTGCAGTGGGATGACCTTCCTGGGGGGTGTAGGACTGAGCTTCAGAGAGGCCACGGGCATAGCAGGCTCTGGGCTTTCTGCCCATCACGTCCCCACAGAGCTAGGCTCAGGCTGCACAGCTGAGCAGGACTCCTTTCTCTCTGGCCTTGCCATCCTCTAGGAGCGTTCTTCCAGCCTCTGAGGTCAGCAAAGGGAAGGGACTGGTGAATGCTGGAGGTGGCCGCCCAGTCAACCCTGGGTCCTGTTAGGGACATTCATTCATTCTTACTTGCACACATTCAACAAACACTACTGGGGCATCTGTAATTGTAGGCACTGTCACTGTTGGGGACAAATTGGCCAGCAAGACCCAGATTCTGCCTTCAAAAAAAGGCAGATCAAGAACCGGACAGCGCTGGCCACCAAGCTCTCCCTCCCTTCTTCCTCTCCCTGCCCCTGCCCCCAGAGCTGCCCAGATCATCACCCAGGACCTCCCGCCCCTGAACTTCACACTGTTGATTCTGATTGAGGTTCATTTCTTTAATTTTGTTTCAAGAGATGAGAATATAGGAAGAAATTAGATAATAAAGGACACTGAATAACAGTTTTCTGAGTTCAGCCTTTATTCTGAGGGCACTGAGAAGCCACTTAAGGATTTTAGGCCAGGGAATGACACTAGACTCCACTTAGAAGACACCTGCAGCAATGAGGGAAAGGATGGAGGCAGGGAATCTAGTTAGGAGGCCTCTACAATTTAGAAAGTTGACCAGGCTTCTTGCCACACCCAGCTGACCCCATCACATCAAATCTACGCTCAGAGAAGAATTGACCAGCCTTCTGACTCGTGCAAGGGCTCTTCCCAGCAGAGGCATTGCGACAGCATTTGAAGTTTAATCAACATCGATGGGGCATTTTCCATTTCTCAGACACCTTCCTGTATAATTAATCCCCTCCAAGCTGTGTTGTCAGGAAAAATTAAACTTAATCTCTCTCTTTTAGAGACAAAGAAACTTAGCCTTATTTCCAAGCAAACCTGACTTTGAATCCTGGCTCCATCACCTGCCCAAGGTGTAGAAAGTTCCACTACTGGCTATGTACTGGACTTGTGTGGTTGCCAAGAACTAGACCTTATTCAGAAGAGCTGTGTCCCATGGGCCCTGATGGTGGCATCTCTGGCACTCACCAGCCAGCTGCAGAGGCACTGAGACAGTGAGTGTGGGGTACAGTGTTGAAGGGGTTCCCTGGGGGGTGGGGGGGACACCTGCTCTGCAACTCCTCTCCCATTTTTGTTGCCTTAGGCTTAAGGGAGAAAGTTCTGTAGGCCTGGGTCTGAGACTTTCTTTTACAGAAGCTTCCCCTGGCCTGGGTTCTAGGAGTGCTCTGCCCCCACTACACCCTCCCCACTCTTTCTTGGTCTTTGTTTCCTGATTAGGCCCAGGTAAGAAGATAAAGAGAACAACTGCGCCATCTGCTGGGCATCTGGGCAAGCTCCAGCCGCGCCCACGTAAGGGGTAAGGGGAAAGGGGAAATTTCCTTTGGGTCTGGATTCTGGGCCTAAGAAGGACAGGAGTCACCAAAGAGGGTAAGACCCCTGGGCAGGTGACCTCTTTAACAGAAGTAACCCCAGGGACAGAGTCCCAGTTCAGTTTCTTCAGGAAAACTCAGTACCTACAGGGGTGGCCTACTATCTGTATGTTCCTGTGTTGAGGTACAGTGGTAAATGGTGTGGGAGGAAGTGAGTATACACCATTACAATGTGGTGTGGTAACAGGAATGGGGGGGGGAAGCCAGGAAGAGAAGACAGGTCAGTTAGGTGGATGTCCTAGAACCACCAGGTGCCACTCTTAAACCCAGAAAGATGAACAAGAATTAAACCTGGTTGAGGGAGGACTTTCCAGAGACTGAGCACAGCAGGGCCAGAGGCCTGGCTGCCTGGGCTGTCTTCCTGCTCAGGCCTATGCAAGTTACTCTTTCCCCCTCTAGCAGTTGGAGAGAGCCCAGGACCTTCTCTCTGCTGGCCCTCTGGAAATGCTGGTGCCCGGACTCTTACAGTGCTAGGAGGTCGGGTGCCAAAGCCTGCCCCTCCATTATCACCCTGGCAGGGCTTCTTCCCTACCTTCACCCAGGACTCTATCCCATCCTCTTTCTACCCAAGTGTCACCTGTGATTGGGAGACTGTGCTAGGAACAGGTATATTCACGCCCAGATATACCTGGCCAGAAAGCATGGTGGCAATATTCAAAAAGGGTCCTAGTTGGTGAATGAGGGCCCAGCCAAGGCAGAGGTAGGAAGAGCATTGGAAGTGAACACCAATTCTACCAATCTGCCTTTCTAAGACATTCAATGGAACCATTCCATGGTTGACAAATACGGGTCAATGCTGTGTGAGTCCATGGAAGATGGTGGGACACAAAGGGACAAGTGCTGGGTGGTCTTCTGTGTGTCCAGCACTGTGGTAGCTACTTGGAGACAAGTTAGTGAGATACACTCTCCATCCTCAAGAAGTACCCACATCTCTGCTCCCACTCCACACATACTGCTTTTCTATTCTCTTTTTTTCTCCCATAAAACCTGCCCCCAGGAAAGCAACAGATATATTAAGCTACACTGAGCTGTAGTCAGCTGAGTAGGTGTTTATGACAGTGCCTGTCAACTGTCTCTCACTATCCGTTTCTCTCTCTTTTAGTAGCAAGCCTCCCTACTCTTTAACCCTCCCCCTCCACAGGACTGCCCAGCCAGAGACTACTTCCCAGCCTACATTGTAGCTCTGGATTGCCCATGTGACTGTGGCAAATGGGATAAGAGTGGAAATAATGTGGCAACTTCTGTGGCACACCCTCCTCTTTCTGCTTTCCCATGGCTGGGATACAAACTTGGAGTGTAGTGGTGAGCAGACTGTGCTCACTGTGATGAAGGCAACAGCTGCTGGTTGGCAAGGTAGCAGGATGGAAGGAAACCAAGTCTATGACCCACTTCTGAGACTTAGAGCCACTACCAGATCAGACATTTACACGAGGTACACTTCTAAATTATTTAACCCAGGAAAACTGGGCTTTTGTGAAAACAGCCAAATCAATACCTAATACAGCGGCTCTCACTGAAGCTTAATAAGCAGATAAGCATAATACCTTGAGTAGGAGCTGTATCAGAGTTCCTAAATCCTAACTGGAGCTATTCCCTAAAGATGGGCACCTTGCATGTTTGTAACCATGTCCCCAGTGTCCTCTGACATCCCAAAATATCTCTGCATTACTTTATCATTCAACTTGTTGGAATAGTATTATATTTTACTTGTGGTAGATGTCTAAGGTCACATGACCACTGCAACATTGATACCAATAGCCAAAAAAATTCCATTCTTCAGCCAATGGGACTATGCAGTTTACTATAAATCTATGAGAGGCCTTGCCTAAGTAGTATCTCTTCTTACAGATGAGGCATAAAAGTCCATCAGCCTTTCTCAAGAGCCCAGGTCCAACAGAAACCTAGCCTTTAAGACATACTGTATGGAGCCAGGCGTGGTGGCGCATGCTTGTAATCCCAGCATTCGGGAGGCTGAGACCAGAGGATCTGGGTTCGAGGCCAGCCTCAGCTACCTAGTGAGGCACTCCACAACTTAGTGAGACTCAGTTTCAAAATAAAGAATAAAAAAAATAGGGCTGGGGGTAGAATGCTCCAGAGTTCAATCCCAGTACTGCAAAAAAAAAAAAAAAAAAAAAGACATATTGTATGGTTAGAAATAGAATGTCCCCTGAAGAGCTCATGTATTAATATTCAAGAGTTGATGAAATTAAGTCATGAGGGTTGTAATCTCAACAGTAGGTAAGAGATTTACTAAGTGATAACATAAGCAGGTGGGGTGTGGCTAGAGGTGGGCGTGACCTTAGGGACTGTGCTTTACTGTGTTTGAATCCCCTTGCTTGTTTTCTTGCTTTCTGCTGCCTTCTTGCTGTAAGAGTAGAGCATTTGCCCTCTTCCTTTCTCTGCTTCCTGCTGCCATGCCCTAAGCTCCACAGACCCAGCTTGACATGGACTGAACCTCTGAAATCTCCAAAAACTGTAAGCAAACACATTTTCCTTTCTCTAAGTTGTGTGGTCAAGTGTATTAGGTCGCAGCAGTGAGAATGCTGTTTGAAACACATACCTTTAAGAGTTTTTGGCATTTCATCAAAGAATGGGTCAGACTCCTTGGAAATTAGGGTTCTCTGGCACCAACCAGGGAATACTATTAGTCATTTTTTTTCTTTCCTAAAACAGTTGTAAAAAGGACAATTAAACTACTGAAATGTGAGCACCAAAGAAAGAAGGAAGTTGTATAAAGGCAAGTCAGAGAATGTTTATGAACTATCAGCATTTGGAAGTCAGCAGTTACAGGTTCAAAATCATTCCTGTAAATGTTCAACCACTGGAAAATTCCAACATGCCAGGTAGCCAATGGCTTTGAGATATAAGAGGAATAATAGTTAAAGAAAATTTCTCACTTGTGATAATATCTCAGCTTACTTAACAAAATAAGTGACCCTCTCCCACCACAGTGGACTGGCTTCCTGGAAATGTATAAACACCAGACCACAAAGCTTGACTAATGACAACTAGATGGGGAGCCCACTTCATGTGTTCAGAGAACTGGCTCCCTCAAGAAAGCCCCAAAGGGCTGGCCCTCGTGCCTGAAGGTCACCAGCAAAGGGAGGCAAAGAAGGATGATCATAATCTCCATGAAAGTGGTAAGGCAGAACTGAGGAGAGGAAGAGCACAAAGTCACTCAGTTCAGGGACAATTTAGGTAACTTGTGAAGAATCCTGAGTTTTCTTGTTCCCAGACTAAGGCAGGAATGGAGAAACCAATGGCCTTTGAATCCTAATCTGAGTTCCAACTTGGCCCTGGCCCTACACACTTATGAATGATGCTCCTCTGGCCCTCAGGGGACTGTGGTGAAGAGGTAAGAAATTGGGGGAAATAGTTCAAATGCTTTCAGGTGCCATACAGCTGATGGCGTTCACAATGAGAAAAGGCACGGAGGTGGAATGCTTATAATTACCCACCATCATTTGTTTCTAAGTGCAAGCTAGCTTAAGCAAAAGAGGGATCTTTTGGCTCAAGTGACAGGATAGAATAGTCATGAGAGCCAATCTCAAAAACCCAATTTTCTTCCTTCCTGGCACATCGTAGGATTGAACTTCTCTGTCCTCTTTGAAGTTAAGTGTGACAGTGTGACTTGGCTATTGCTTCTGAGAAGAAGCTGTACTTGGCCTTTGCTTCTGAGAAGAAGCTGTAGGATCACAGGTGCAATTTGCCACCTGCTCCCCATCCTGCCTTGGTGACTGTAAGACCTGTGTTGAGATGAAGTTGACATCATCCTGGGGGACACAGGGACCACAGTGAATGGAGTACCCACCCTCCACCGCTGACCTTTATGGGCCGAGTAGCACTTGCAAAGAAACTTGTGTTAAAAGTCACTGGAACCTTTGATTGTATGTTACTGCAACATATCTTTGTACTGAACATTTTTATTTTCTGTATTTTTTATGTTCTAGATTTGTGATCTTGATCCTTGAGAGACTGCTCCTCACAGAGCTAGCAAATTCCTAGGGAGCAGATGACTCTCCTGAGCATGCCTTTGATGTACAACCAGAGCCACATACTCAACCATCTCCTTTATCAAACCCTATATAATACTCATGCCAATACCCTCTCTGTCCTAAATCACCCCAGAGCCAGATACTGGGCAACTAGGGACCACCCCTGTAGGCCAGAACCTACTGCATTTAGTCAAACTATCCAATCCCAAACTTCCTCAGCATGTTTACCCTGCCCCTACTATTGTCATATGAAAACAATGGCTCTGGCCTCTTTTCTGCCTCCTGACCACTGCTATCTTCCCTGTGTGTGTTCTGAGAGACAGGGTCTGCCTCCTGTCTTCAGAGCTGTGTGAGCACAAGATTCTTTCATGATAATTATTTCTGTCTTTGTGTCTTACTATTCCTAGTTAAAACAAATCCCTGGCACACATTTTTAGAACTATTGGTGAAGCTGACATCCACCTGGATCCAGCAGGCAGCTGCCACTAGTTGGAAAGGCATGGCCAGTAGCTGCAGGGCTCACTGCTTGATGGCTACTGCATTGTGCTATTCTTTTGGTCAATTGTTTCTATACATTCCCAACAAAAAATTGTGGAGCTCAAAAAGCTGGGTCCTCCCCAAGCTGCTTTGTAGGCTACAACATCAAGGGTCTGGGACTCAGTGCTCAATGTATTTCTCCACATTACTGTAGTGGCCAGGATTGCAGAACCAGGATCAAGCACCTGGGGGAGTATAGGCAACTGGCTACATCTTGAAGGGCTCAGGAGTGACTACCCTCATATTGCAGAGGGCTAAGTCTGGTCCAAATTGGACAGTGCTGACAGTGGAGCCATCTGAGTCATTTAGATGAGTGCCTAGTGTCTGGGATGTTACATGCTCGCAGGGACACCCTTTCCCTGAGCTTTGAAGAATCATATTTAGGCCTGTTCCTCAGAATAGAGGGAGAGTGCTTTGTCTGAATGCTCACTCATGACAACCATTTGTGAAGGGGGCAGGGGAGTGTCAGTGCTAAGTGGTTCATGGTGCTTCACAAATGTTAATCAGGTTGTAGACTCCTCCATTGTCTGCTTGCTGCTATTGTGATTTGTTCCCCAACCTAGTGGGGTATTAGAAGTTCTCTCCTTAGAGGCCAGGGGTTCAATGTTGAATGAAAAAGTGGAAAGGAAGCTGGGCCATGGTAGTATATGCCTGTAATCCCAGTACTTGGTAGGCTAGGATAAGAGGATCACAGGTTTGAGACCAGCGTCAGCATCCTCATTCTCACACACACACACACACACACACACACACACACACACCTCAGAGAGAAGGAGGGAAAAATAGATGGAAGGAAGGAAAAAAGGAGGAAGGAAGAGGAAGGAGCACCTGGTTCCAACTCCTCCAAAGCCCTGGAAAAGTAGTCCTTTCCCATGTGGCTTTGCATGACTTGTGTCTAGGGTTGTCAGTATAAACTTCTTCATGACAATTTTCAGTGTCTGCCTGATCATACCAATCCTGATTAAAACAAATTCCAGGTACACTTTAACACAAGCCTCACCCATCAGGATTGATAGATATACTAGGAGTTGGAATGGCATTGGGCATACTGCATCTTCTCTTCCTTTTCTTAACCTCTAGGATCATGACGGCCTGACAGAAGTTCAGTTTCTTCTGTGTGGCAGGACACTAGACCCCAGCATCACTGGCCTCAGTATCATAGTCTAGAGGCAGGAGGTAGGTGGTAGTCTCTGCTTATTCCAGTAGCAATATCCCCAGGGGAAAACAGATTGGCCCAACTGGAGTCATGCAAGTTCCTGATACAATCTGTGGCATACACATATTGATCGGCACTGAGCCTGGTGTTTGCCCATGTGGCTGGGTAGGTGGAATGTGTTGGGTGGCCAGGATCTGTCACCAAGGAAACTGATCAGTGCCCCTTGGTGGTTGGAGCTTGCATATCACACCTTCCTGCATCCTAGGGAAGGGACAGTTGTGTCATCCAAGATGTAACTGGGAAACCAGACAAGCACTGAATGAAAGACCTTTCTTTGGGACAAACAGAAGCTGGGAAATCCTTCTAAAGTAGGATCAGGCCAACCAGAAATTTAGCATTGACAAAAAAAAATTCATGTTTAAAAGAATGGAAAACAAATCCCTTACACAGCAGATGAGGTGAGGGATGGTAAACTTCTATTGACTTTCCGTTATGTACTGGATACTCTCATATATCATGCACTGTGATGGCTCTGTTCAGGTAAATCTGGCTAAAGTAATGTCCAACTGCCCAGACCTATGCCAGGCTCCTCATTCCATGTTAGTTTCTTATGAATGCTTAGGGAGGCTGAGAGAACAAGATCTATTTGCAGGTCACAAGGAGTGGAAGGAAAGTAGAGGGATGAATTCATGAAAATCTGAATTCAACCTAATGGTAAGATTGGGGGCTGTCAATCTGGAAGTAGCAGGTTGGGTTCTGGGGTCCATGACCTGTCATTGCACACATGAAAAATGAAATGTTCATTTCCTACAGAATGGACCCACAGCTTTCATCAGATTCTCAAGGGGTATGCCCCTCAAAGGGTTAAGATCTGACATTTTCAAAGCAGGCAGATCAGTTTCCAGGGGAGAGTAGGCAAGGAGATTGGAATGGTTCTTCTCGACTTCCCAATATCTCACTGGGTGGGCAGGTAAGATTTCTCATCGACTTCAGTTTCAAAGTTTTCCAAATGGAGCCAGTTACAGAACTCAGCAGAGACCTGTACCATAGAGAGAAAGCTAGAGAAATCTGGGTCCAAGTGCTAATGAGGCCATTTACCAGCAGGTGACTAAACCTCAATGAGCAGGTTTCCTCATCAATAAAGGTAGGATAATACCATTTCTCCTCACACCCATCCTGTTAAAGCAGATGAAACAATGAAAACACAGAGCTTTCTCCTTTCATTTCTATTAATACTCAAAGCTAACATTATTATATTTTGGCAGGACAGCTTCTGACCCTGGCTGCCTGACTCCTGAATGTATACTCTTAACCTGCGGTTCTGCCTCTTCCATCCACCCCATTCACACACCACGAGAGAAGCCGACAACAAAGAGCTCAGCGGGCAGGCCGCAGGCTGTCTCCATGGGGATGATCTGGATAATGAAGGAGGAAAGGTCTTCACGCATGGGGTCCCTATGACGTATGGGGCTTCTGACAGATGCTCTCATTTGGCTAAAGTCTAAGGAGCGCCTTCATCGGAGCTCTGTAACAAGCGTGCGCTGACAGTCAGCCTGGCTTCTTTTTGTTCTACATGACAGGCAAAAGCACAGAAGGTGGTGAAGTTCATCTGCCTGACACCAGGGGTCACGGAAGTTGGGATGCTCTTCAAGAACAAGAGGCAGCATTAGATGAAGGCAGTAGCCTGGGTGAAAGAATCATGACCAGAGTGACAAAACTGTTATTTATTTCCAAATATTCCCACCTCCCCCAGGAGTGGTGAAGGACAGCATACATTTCAGACCTCCTGGGCTGGAGAGGCAGGCAGAGGGAGCTCAGGAATGCCCTGGAAGGGCACACCATGGTGGCCGGCTCAGCAGCCTGCCTGGCTTCCCTAAGAGGGCAGGCACTGCTGGCATCACCGCCGGCTTCGCTCCCTGTGTTCCAAGGCTGGAGATGAACTCATCAGAGCTAATGCTAGAAATAAACTCATTAGGTAAAGCCCACAGTTTGGGCCATGCAGGGGCAGCTGGCGAAGTACACGTCCCCTCACACTGCCACAGCAGTAATTAAGCCACACTCAGGAGCCTTTCAGAGAGGAAGGCTTCTGGTCATCAGCTTCAGAAAAAAAAAAAAAAAAAAAAAGAGAAGAAGAGAACAGTAACAGGCTGGGCCACTTCCTCCCAAACCACTCGTGCCTGCTGCACAGCAGCGAGCCCCTCCAACCCCACCAGCCCGCTGGTGTGAGCCAAATGGCTGCTGCAAGGGCAGCCTGCACGCTGGGCGGTGCTTCATCTCTGATGAGCAGCAGGGGTGTGGCGGTGGACTCATTTATTTGCCACAGCAGAAAGCTGGTCTCGGATGCGGCCCAGCCCATCTAACATCGTGTCCAGTGTTTCTTTGCTCAACTCCACGGTCACAGCCGAGACAGAGGGCTTATCCCCACACAGGCTGGGATCTTCTTGGATCTACAAAAAGAACACAGTCCAGAAAGTCAAAGCTGCCTGTCTTCCTATCTCCCTGTAAGCAAGCCCCACTCAGTTCTGCTCGACCTCTGAAGAAAGGCTCTTTGTAAGAACACAGAGGCATTCTACCTCTGAGCTGTACCCCCAGCCCTATTAAAGCTTTCATTTTGAAACACAGTCTTAAAAGTTGCTGAGGGTCTCACTAAATTGCTTCGAACCTTTGATCCTCCTGTCTCAGACTCCCGAGTACTAAGAATACAGGCATGTACTATTATACCCGGTTCATTATCTAGTTCTTTTAATAAGCATGCCTTACAAAATGGACATATGAGTTTAAAAGATTCCTGAAAAAAAAAAAAAAAACTGTAAAGTGAAGATAATGAGGCAGGGCACACAAATAAGAAAAGGAAGAGACACTCTGACTGCCAGCAGACGCTTGATCAGCCACACTATGAACAGGGAAAGCCAGATCCTACTAGACCAGAAGGACACATGGGACACATGCTAACTTTCTTTTAATTTATGGGGTTGGTGATCCCAGAATATTGGCAGCTAGTGGCTTAGATGCTGCAGGAGGCCAACTCATACTGCTCTTTCTTTCGTCTACTGAGCCTGACAGAGGACATACCTTCATCTGGAGCAGGCAGGTGGGGACAGCCATGCGGCTGATGCTGTCTGAGGAGGTTTTGATATCCACTCTCCAGTCCAAGTCCACCAGGCGAGGCAGGGAGACTGTGGAGGAGACAGCTTAGCTCAGAGGTCATGCCACCCATGTTTACCAAGCCTTTCTCTATGACGAATGGCTTTAGGGACTGCACAGATAGAATGCATTTGAACTACACAGCAAGCCTCTGAAAGAGACAGATAGATGAGGTCCAGGACCCACAGCAAGTCCTGCCACTTGCCCTTAGTACTGAAGCACAGTGGGCAGCATCCCCAGCCCTCCAGATGTCAGGACAGAATGAGAAGTGCCACAACATCCACAAATCCTGGCCTAAGTCTTAGGAAAACGTAGCTTCAGCAATGGTGGTAGGTAAGAGGCCTTGATTTATATATAAACAGAGTTGATTTGAATATGGGTTCTACTATTCACCAAGTCTCTGAGCCTCTGTTTCTTAGCCTGGAAAATGGAGATAATTTCCACCTAGCTTACAGGGACGTTGGGGGGGACTAAAAGAGTCAATGCAAATAAAGCGCTCCAGTACCCTGACTGGCTCAGAGCAAGCGTAATGACTGGTTACTAAGCATGCACTTTTATTCAATCTTTCAAAGTAATTTCAATTACTGTTAAATTTTTCCTAATTGAAATATAATTATTTTTAAAATATAATTATTATTTTTTTAAATTTATTTATTTTTTTTTTGCGGTACTGGGGATTGAACTCAGGGGCATTCTACCTCCGAGCTACACCCCTGGCCCTATTTTTTATTCTTTATTTTGAAACCGAGTCTCACTAAGTTGCGGAGTGCCTCACTAGGTAGCTGAGGCTGGCCGCGAACCCAGATCCTCCAGTCTCAGCCTCCCGAATGCTGGGATTACAAGCGTGCGCCACCACGCCCGGCTTAAAATATAATTATTTTAAGTACTTTATTTTCTGCTTTGGATATTTCTATATTTTTTAACAACATACTTCAATAATAATGTCTACAATCATAAAAAAAAGTTAAAAAGTGGAATTAAAAAGAAAAATAGATGGTATATAGATTTTGGTTGGGGACTAGAATTTAGGTTAAAATCTTTGGTATCCTGGCAGATTCAGAGCTGGGCTGGGGAGAGGAGTAAGGAAGGTGAGACAGGTGTCTTGATACTCACTCTGATTGGCCTGGGCTTCAGTTCTCCAAGTAGATCTGTTTAAGAGGAAAAGATGAAGAAAATAATTATGGAACAGGAATGAGACTGACTGAGTTTCCTGAGAATGGCAGAGACTCTGGGATCTGAGGCTCTGCCTGTCCTGTAATACTCAGATCTAATCACAGGGAAAGACATAGGAAATGCCTGCCTCCAAAGAGCAGGGTTTTGTTTGTTTTATAAAGTTCAACGTGTTAAGGACGTAAGTGCTATTACTTTTCCTAGCTTAGGACAAGGAAGGATAAGAGGCTTAATGCATTATAATCTTTTTGTGCTATTGTCTCAAAGACAAAACAGAGAAAAGGTCAGTTTATGTTCTCTTTATTGAGCACCTGCTACACAGAATACTGTATCTTATGAAAAACACACAAACACAGACCTGCCTAATGCTACAGCATAGCATCATAGTGAGATGCCTCATCATCAGAATAAAATGTGATCATGCAAGAACGTTCTAAATAAACAACAAAACCCTTAGTAAATAGGCATTATCAGTTATTGCTATTGGAGAGGCCCATTCAAGCCTTCTGCTACACAAGAATCAATTCTACTTTAGTTTTCTGTGTTTGAGAGGATTTGCTCAGTTCAAAAGATATTCAGATAAATCACAAAAGGAATCTTAAAATGATCAATAAACACATGAAACAGCTATTCAACATCATTAGTGTCAAAGATATGTAAGTTGAAATGATGTGCCATTATCATTTGTGGAACTGGGAAAAACTGTTAGAAAAAGTTTCCTTAGCAAAGGTGTGGAGGAGGGGAAGTTTGTACTATGGTTGAAAGGAGTTGGTGCAATCTTTCTGAAAGCCAACTTGATAATATAAGGCTAAAATTCAGTATGCTCATGCCTTTAACCAAGTAAGGAAATAATTAAATATGTGAGCAAAATTGCTACTATAGATTGTTCACTGAAGTAGAAAACTTAAACATCAAACACTAGGAATTTAAAAATTTATACCTCATTCCTTCATAGAATATATTTAATACTTAACTATTAAAAATGATACTGAAGGCAAACATTTACTGACCTAATGTTAGTGTTAATACTGTTAACTGGATATAAGCAAGTTATAGAATGGCATGATCCTTCTTCCTTAAAAACAAAAACAAAATATCAACCTCTTTATAGATGTATAAAGAGAAACAAAAACCAAGTGCTAAAGGCTTTCCATTAAAGAATAATACTGCTAAGTTCTTGGTGGTGAGATTATAGGTGTCTTAGTTTCTTTATTTTGCTTATTCATATTTTCTAATTTTCAACAATGAACATATTATTTCTAGAACAGGAATAAAAACAATAAGAAATACAAAAGAAGAAATTCTTAAGAAAGCACTTACACGTGTTCTAGGATGATTTTTGTCAGCAGGTTTTTGAGGTTTTGGTGGAAATTCTCTGGAAAGAGAGCCAGAATCGCTTCGGCGGAAGACAGGTCACGGAATGCCACCAGCCTGGTGAGGCGGTGCAGAGCCTGGAGGAGCTGAGGGACAGAGAGGGCAGTCCTGGAGCTGAGAAGAAGCAGGGGGCAGAGGGAGGACTCTGGTCCTCCTACGCTATAGCTATATACCACCACAGCCACTCCAATAAGTCACAGGAGCACAGAGGCCTCCCAGCAGATGCTATGCCCCACATGTGCCTCCGCCCACCCCTGACTTCACCTGCTGCTTTAGAAGACAGATGTGGCTGCCTGATCTAAGTTGTTGGCTTGCCAGAAACTCTCAAAGGCAAAGAGTTAATACGTCCCTCTTCCTTCTGTGGAAGAATCTGACCTTCAGTTAGCTTTCTGGTGCTGTTTCCCTGGTAACCTGAGAGAAGTGGAAAGTCACTTGGGTTACTAGGCAACCCTGCATTGGTCCGATGCCTCTGGACCAAGAGGACTGTGCAAACACCTGGGGCCCAGAGCTCTAGGCTCCCTGAGTGGGGCTGTATGCTCCTTGCAAGAATCTGAAGTGTTGGTTGCAATGTGACAAATGTTCCTGTGGAGTGTGGGCTTTGAACCCAAGGTAGTAGGAGTGTCATGTCCTTGCCTGAAAGCTGTCACGAAAATAAACAGTTTCTGGCCAGCTGTGTGGACTGCTCCTGTGAGAGAGGAATGCTGGACTCTGCCCTGCTATGTGCTCCCATCCTATGTCCTTCTACATGGCTCTGTGGTCAAATGTGGCTTATGGTTGATCTGTGAACAGAATGATGCTAGGCTGAATGAACCCAAGAAAATCCTCTGGAGGCAGCCATCTCTGCTTTAGGGCTTTTTCTGACACCACTAGATGTGGCTTATCTGCAAATGCAAACAACCCAGAAGTGAAGGGAAGTTAAGCCTCCACCAGTGAGGGCCGGGAGTTACTGGATAAATGCCTCCAGGGGAACAATTCTTAGATGTGTTCTACTTGACCTTTTACAGGACTTCAAGATTGAGCCCCAGCTGTCACTGAACTAACCACTTGTCAATGTACTTTTTAACTTCAGGGCTCCTCTCCCTTCTTGTTTGATTTCCCCCACTCCCTTTTTAGTAATCCCCCAAATTACTAGCTACATCCAAGTCCTTGCTTCAGTGTCTATTAAGGAAAACCACACTAAATCCCCACTCACTTCTATAATCTTGCTTCTATAGCTGATGTCAATGAGTGAAGTTCCAGATTAAAAAAAGAAAAAGAAAAAAGGAATACAGGCCCATTTGGATGAAATACTCCTGTTCTAGGAACGTGTATGCCCTGGAGAGACAAAGCTGTCACTGCCACATAACTTGGCATGAGATCTAAGACCAGGTAAGAGGGGTGAGCTGAGCAGGACTCTTCAGTGGGGCAGAGGGATGAGAAGACAGTGTGGTACACAGAGAACCCAAGGGGGCCTGATTGAACCTAGCATATAGGCTCCCTAATGCTACTAAGGCCTCCATGCTTCTGGAAAAATTGGCCCTAAGCTATTCAGCTGACACTTCATCAGCATTGGCAAGTTATAGGCCGATAAAGAAAATCACACAAAAGTTGGTCTTTGTCTGCACTGTCTAGGTAATAAGTCTGAAAAGACTTGGGGCTCTGATTCTAGGCACACTTCTTCAAACCATGCTTATTTATCATGAGGAAGGGTTCAAAGGCAAAAGCTTTCAAATTCACTCATATTTAAAAAATATCAGCTGGGCGTGGTGGCACAGGGCTGTAATCCCAGTACTTGGGATGCTGAGACAGGAGGATCATAGGTTTGTGGCCAGCCTCAGCAAGAAATGAGACTCTCAGCAATCTAGAGAGACCCTATTTCCAAATAAGAATAAAAATATGGCTGGGGGTTTAGTCTGGAGGTAGACTGCTCCTGGGTCCCAGCTCTAATACCCCCCGACCCCTGCCCCCACACACAATCTATCTAAAGTTTACTATAATATCAACAAACATTTCAGGGAGCTGTTTTCTTGGAACATGGCAATGATTGGGAGATCAAGACAGACATGAACAAGTGACCAGGGCCAGAGGTAAAAGGTCATTATTGACCACACTTACCTGCTCTGCCTCCTCCTGGGTCACAGACAAGCTGGAACACGTAATATCCAAAAGTTTTTTCGAGCCAAGGGCGGAACTGGAAAAACTCTCTTGACATAGCTGTCTGACAACATCTTTGGAGGAGGCCTATGGATTAATTCACAGATAAGAGGGGAAAAAAAAGACTTTGAGAACACATTTTCACATAATATTGTCTTAGTCATTATGTGACATCTTTGAGACTTAAGATTTAAGGGAGCACAGGACACTTCTGTTTCTGAGAAGATGGAATAGATGTACTTTTTCCTATTGTTTATGCTAAGTACAACTAAAATCCCTGGGTACTATATAGAAAACCAACCTCAGCTGACTTTGGAAGGGGGAGAGAAGAAGGTAGATCCATTAGGATATTGAGACCTAAGGAATGACATGATGGTAAGTTCCCTGGATTTTCTTGTTGCCTTTTATACCCCAGACTTTTAGATGAAGAAGAGGATACCCTGAAAAAGCCAATGGATACAGGAGGAAAAAAAAAAAAAAGCCCCAATAAGTATCTTCCGTCTCTAGAAAGAACCAAAAAAGGGGCAGTCTGGTGAGACAGAAAACTTTTAGACAGTAATTGCTCTACTCCAGCCCAAATATCATAGAAAGAATTATGAACCCACTACACTGATGTCAACCAAGGTTGAGTGAGAAGGCTCCACTCGAGTGGGAAGCTCTGTGAGGCTGTACTGAGGTACCCCAACACCTCCGTTGGGTGGTATCAGAGAGGGCCAAGTTGGGACTGGGGTCTTTGTTTCTACTAGCAGGTAAAAAGCTGCACTACCCAGTGATATTAAGAGAGAGTATGGAGACAGACCTTCCACTCTACTCAGCAGTAACAGGAAACCCTGATTGGTTCCAATAGGAGTCAGGTGGGGAACTGGACTTCTACTTCCAAGTGGTAGTAATAGAGTGGCACCCCCTTTCCCTGCCTGAGCAGTGTCCTGGAAAGGCAGCTAAAACATAAGATTTAAATAAGATCCAGAGTCTCAGAACGTTTTGTTGAAATATCCAGGTTTCAACAAGAATCACTTATCAAACCAGGAACCAGAAATATCTTGAGCTAAAAAAATAAATAAATAAAAAAATAACAATCAATAGATGCCATCACTGGTATCTGACAAAGATTTTTAAAGCAGCCTTGATAACAATACTTCAATAAGCAATTATGTACATGCTTGAAATAAATTTAAAGAAGGGAAAAATCTCAGCAAAGAAATAGGTGATATTAAGAATAAAATGTCAATTTTAGAACTGAAACACACACACACACACGCACACACACACACACACACACACACACACACACACCCCAAAAGCTGACCTTGATAGATGGGCGAGACACACCAAAATGGAAGGGATAGAGGGAAAAATCAGTGGACTGGAAGACAGAATAATGGAACTTATTGAATCTGAACAGAGGGAAGATAGACCAAAACTAATGGACAAAGACTCAGAGACCTGTAGGACTGTAACAAAGATCTCCCATTTGTATACTGGAGTTCTGAAAGGAGATAAAAGAGGGCAAAACAAAAATAAAAGTTATGTTCAAAGAAATTACAGGCCCCAAATCTCCAAGTTTAGACACAACAGTATGTATTTCAAGAATGAGTCCTAAGTACAATAACTACGATTTAAAAATAAATAAATAAAAATAAATAAAAACACCTCTCCAGGTGTGGTGGTGCACACTTGTAATCCTAGTACTTGGGAGGCTGAGACAGGAGGATCCAGGTTCGCAGCCAGCCTCAGCTACTTAGTGAGACCCTCTGCAACTTAGTGAGACCCTGTTTCAAAATAAAGAATAAAAAAAAAAAAAATAGGACTGGGGGTGTAGCTCAGAGGCAGAATGCCCCTGGCTTCAATCTGCAATACCAAAAAAACAAAAAAACAAAACCTCAGGACTCAAGACACATCAGAATTAAACTTCTAAAAAGACAAAGAAAAAAATCTCAAAAGCAGAGAGCAAGAAACAACCCTTTACCTATTCTAGACAAGGTGGCTGACAGTAGCTTTCATGTCAGAAACTACAGAGGCAAGAAATGGCTCAATATTTTTCAGGTAATGAAAGGATAGAACCGTCAGCTTAGACTCCTACAAACAGCCAAGTATCCTCCAGGACCTGGGCGTGGTGGTGAACACCTGTAATCCCAGGACTTGGGAGGATCACAGGTTTGAGCACAGCCTCAGCAATTTAGTGAGACCTTCAGTGACTTAGGGAGACCCTGTTTCAAAATAAAAAATAAAATAGGGCTAGGGGTGTAGCTTGGAGGTAGAATGCCCCTGGGTTCAATCCCCAGATCAATAACAACAACAAAATCCTCCAGGAATGAAGAGGAAATCAAGATACTCATTGATAAATTAGAACTAAGAAAATTTGTAGCCATATATACCTTAAAAGAATGGCTAAAGGAAGTTTTCTAAACAGAAAAGAAATAATAGAAGTGTGGGCATTCGGCTGGACTTGACTGCAGCCATCTTGAGTCATAACCACCATGACTGTCCCAGAATAACCCTGGGCTGTTTTACTGCAGAGTCACCTAGCATACTACAGAAAAACAAAACCACTAGGTGGTATGTGCAGCATTTCCTGCCTAATTCTGATGTTTTCAGAACCAATAACGTGCCTGACATATTTCTTTGGTCCCTTTGGCTTATGGTAGTTAGTTCCTTCACAGCAAAAGATGTGTACAAAAACAAGATTTCCTTAAATTTTCTAAATTATGCTTGAAAGTTGAATCAAAAAGTATAATGCTGTCTGATGGAGCTCTAAACATTTAAGACAATTATAAGTGAGGAAAGGTTAATGGATAGAGAGAATGGTAAGGTTTCTATACTCACCCTGATACTATGACGACACCAATAAACTGTGATAAGCTATATACGCATAATATAGTATATAGGGCAACCATTAAAAAGGCTATGAAAAGAAATTCATTGTAGAACTAAAGATAAGTCAAAAGAGAATTCTGAAAAAATGTCAAATAACCCCAAGGAAGACAAAAAAATGTAAAAGGAAAGAAAACCCAAGAGAGGACAGAAAAAAAAAAATGGTAGACTTAAGCTCTAATATAGCAATAATTGTATTAACTGTAAGTGGCCTAAATAGTCCAATGAAAATATAGAAATTGGAAGAGTTGATTAAAATTTTGATTCAATTTTATGTTGTATATAAAAAAATTCCCTTCAAATATAATGATATTAGCAAGTTGAAAGTAAAAAAATGGAAAAAGATATACCATTCAAATATTATCTAAAACAAATCAAGAGTGGCTAACTAGTAGTAGATAAAACACACTTCACAAAAGGAAAATTGCCAGAGAAAGAAAGGGATATTATGTAATGTTAAAAGGTTTTATGCCAGGCATGGTGGTGCACACTTGTAATCTCAGTAGTTGGGAGGCTGAGACAGGAGGATAGCAGGTTCAAGGACAGCCTCAGCAAGTAGGGAGACTCTCATCGACCTAGCAAGACCCTGTTTCAAAATAAAAATAAAAAGGGCTGGGGGTAGAGGTGTAGCTCAGAGGTAGAATGGCCCTATGTTCAATCCCTAGTACTACACACACGCACACAAAAGTTTCTATCCACCAAGAAGATATCATAAATGTGCATGCATCCAGTAAGACAACTGCAAAATATGTGAAGCAAAAGCTGTCAGAACTGTGTGAAGAAATAGATGAATTAACAAATATAGCTGGAGACATGAAGACTCCCCTTTCAATAATTAATAGAACAACCACACCAAACAGATATTCAGCAAGGATACAAAAGAACTCAATGTCATCAATCACTTTAATTGGAATTTATGGAACATGCTATACCAAGTAACAGCAGAATACACACTCATCTCAAGTATCCACTGAATATATATCAAGATAGATCATATTCTGGACCACAAAAAAGACAATCTACTCTATTAATTTCAGCTTTAAAAACTGTTGAAGTTTACTTTTTACCTAGAATATGATCTGTCTTGGAATCAAACTAGAAATCAGAATAGAAAGGTAATGGAAAATGTTAAAAACTTGGGTAGTTGGGCATGGTGGTGCACACCTGTAATCCCAGCTACTTGGGAGGCTAAGGCAGGGTCACAAGTTTGAGGTCAGTCTGGGCAACTTAGTGAGATGCTGTCTCAATATAAAATAAAAAGGGGTGTAGCTCAATGGTAGAGCACTTGCCTAGCATGCATGGGGGCTGGGCTCAATCTCCAACACAGAAAAAAAAAAAGTTAAAAATTTGGAAACTTAGATAACATACTTTTTAAAAAATTTTTATGTGCTTTTATTGGTGCATTATGGTCTCACATCATAATGTAAATCATGTTGACAATGACATACATGCACACAGCACTTGGTTCCCCCTCTGATCCTGCCTCCCCATTAGATGACATACTTCTAAACCCATAGGTCAAAGAGGAAGCTTCAAGGGAGCATGAAAAAAAAATGACATTGAATAAGTGAAAATGAAGAAACAGCATATTAACATTTGTGGGATACATCAACAAAATGCTGAGCAGAAAGCTTATAGCATTAAATACATACATTAGAAAATAGAAAAAAAACCTTAAATTCATAATCCAAACTCATATGTTAAGAACCTGGTTAAAAAAAAAAAGAGCACAATTAACCAAAATGAGATAACAAAAATCAGAAATTTATGGAAATCAAAGAGAAAAATAAAAGAGAAAAATGAAACAGAGCTAGTTCTTTGATAGTATCAATAAAACTGACAAACCCTAGCCGGGCGTGGTGGCGCACGCTTGTAATCCCAGCATTCGGGAGGCTGAGACCGGAGGATCCAGGTTCGCGGCCAGCCTCAGCTACCTAGTGAGGCACTCCGCAACTTAGTGAGACCCGGTTTCAAAATAAAGAATAAAAAAAATAGGGCTGGGGGTGTAGCTCGGAGGTAGAACGCCCCTGAGTTCAATCCCCAGTACCGCAAAAAAAAAAAAAAAAAAACCTGACAAACCTTTAGCAGGGCTGATAAAATTAAAAATGAAGTAGACATAAGTTACTGGTATCAGAAATGAAATAGCAGCTGGGCATGGTGTGCACACTTATAATCCCAGCACTTGGGAGACTGAGACAGGAGTATCTCAGCTTCAGCTACTTAGTGAGGCCCTCTGCAACTTAGTGAGACCCTGTTTCAAAATAAAGAATAAAAAATAGGACTGGGGGTGTAGTTTGGAGGTAGAATACGCCCCCAAACACACAGAAAAGAAAAATAAGAAATGAAATAGGAGATATCACTACCGAGCCTACTGATATTATATATAAATCTTATACTTTGAAATCAATAATTTGAATAGCTCTATAATATGTATTATGGGAACTGAATGTATAACTTTAAAATTTTCAAAAAAGAAATTTCCAGGCTTGGGTGGTTACACTGGATAATTCTAACAAACATTTAAAGAAAGAAGCAATTCTACAAAATCTCTTTTATAAAGCAGAATGGGAGGGAACAATTTCCAATGCATTTTATGGTTAGTATTAACCTGACACCACAAACAGATGAAGACAGAATTAAAAAAAAGAAAACTACACATCAACATCCCTCATGAAAATAGAAACAAAAATCCTTAACAAAATATTAGCAAATAGAAATGAGCAATATATAAAAAGGAATATGCAATATGACCAGATGGGATTTATTCCAGTGACAGAAGGCTGGCTAAATATTTGAAAAATCTATGTAATCTACCACATTAACAGGCCAAAGGAGAAAAAAAATCACATGATACCAATCAAAGCAGAAAAAATGTGATAAAATTAAATACCAATTCTGATAAAAAAAAAAACTCAGAAAAATAGAAGAGAACTTTCTTAATTTTATAAAGAACATCTATAAAAACCTACAGTTAACAATATACTTAAATGGTGAAAAGTGAATGCTTTGTCCTTGGATGTCTGTTCTCAAAACTCTTATTCAACATAGTGCTAGCCACTGAAATAAGGCAAGAAAAGGAAAGAAAGAAAAGGAAAAAAAGATCAGATAGGAAGAAATAAACTGTCTCCATTTATAAATAACATTACTGTCTATGCAGCAAATCTCAAGGAATGCACCAAAAAACTCCTAGTATAAGTTCAGCCGGGCATGGTGGCACACACCTGGAATTTCAGTACTTAGGAATCTGAGACAGGAGGATCATAGGTTTAAGGTTAGTCTCAGCAACTTAGTAAGACTCTATTTCAAAATAATAATATAGGGTTGGGAGTATAGCACAGAGGTAGAATGCCTCTGGGCTCAATCCCCAGTTTTTGTTTCTTTCTTTCTTACACACACACACACACACACACACACACACACACACACACACACACACACACAGTTCAGCAAGTTTGCAGATACAAGAAAAACATACAGAAGTCAGTTGCATTTCTATAAGTAGATGCTCCTTGACGTAGGATGGGGCTACATCCATCAGAAGTAAAAAATATCCTAAGTTGAACAAGTATCCAATACTCCTATCCTACCAAACATCATGGTCTAGTAATACAGTACTCTGATGAGTAGAGGTTATTGACACTGGTGATCATATGGCTGACTGGGAGCTGCAGCTAGCTGCCACTGTCCAAAATCCAGAGAGAGGATACGATTAGCACAGGAAATCAGCAGAATTTAAAATTAGAAGTAATTTCTTTTGACTACTCATCACTTTTGCACCATTGTAAATTCAAAAAATTGTAAATAAAACCATCATGTCGCCGGGCGTGGTGGCGCACGCTTGTAATCCCAGTACTTGGGAGGCTGAAACCGGAGGATCCAGGTTCGCGGCCAGCCTCAGCTACTTAGTGAGGCCCTCTGCAACTTAGTGAGACCTTGTTTCAAAAAAATAAAGAATAAAAAATAGGACTGGGGATGTAGCTCGGAGGCAGAATGCCCTTGGGTTCAGTCCCCAGTACCGCAAAAAAAACCCCATCATGTCAGCACTGTATGTAATAGCAATGAACCTGAAGGCAATTAAAAATACAATACCATTTGCAATTGCTCAAAAATTTAACATAGGATTTGCATGCTAAAATTACATAATACATAGGAAAAATCAAAGATCTAAATAAATGTGGAGACAGAAGATGCTCATATAATGGAAGATTCAACATTCTAAAGATGTCAATTCTCTTCTTATAAAGGTTTAACATACTTCCTATCAAAATCTAGTCAAGATGCTTTTAGATATAGCTGACATAGTTCTAAAAGTTATATTGAAAGGCAAAAGAAGTAGAATAGCTAAAGCAATTCCGATAAAGAATGAAATATGAGAAATCAGTCCATCTGATTTGAAGATTTATTATATAGCTATAGCAATCAAGCCTATATAGTACTATTAGAGGGATACACACATTGATTAGTGCAATGGAGTAGAGACCCCCAAAATAGAATTACAAAAGTATGCCTGATTGATTCTCCACAAGGGTTCAAAAGCTATTCAATGGAAGAAAGATTCCCTGTTCAACTGATGGTACTGAAACAGACTTCACACAAATAAACTCAACTTAACTCTCATACACTTTTTGCAAAATTAACCCAAAATGAATCACAGACTTAAGCATAAAACTAAATGTACAATGCAAGTTATAAAACTTTTAGAAAAATAGAAAAGTTTAGGATTTATGGCTTAGCAGAAAGTTCTCAGACTTGACACCAAAATCATGATTCATAAAAGAAAAAAATGATAAATTGTACCTTACAAATTAAATATTTTGCTCCACAAAAGCCTTAGTTACGGGTTGAATTGTGTCCTTCTCAAATCCTCAAATTCAAATATTGAAGCCCTAACTCTCCAACATCTTAAAATGTGACCTATTTGGACATAGGATTGTTGCCGATGTAATTAGTTAAGATGAGGTCTTTCAGGTGGACTAATTCAATATAACCAACGTTCCTATAAAACGGGGAAATCTAGACAGGGATGCACATAGAAAGTATGCCATGTAGAGATGAATGCAGTGATCTACAAGTTGAGATATGTCAGAGATTGCCAGCAACTAACAGAAGCTACGGGAGATTTATGTAAGGGGTTGCTCCTCTGAAAGAACTAATCTGGTTCACATCTTGATCTTGAATTTAGGGCCTTCAGAAATAAATTTATGTTGTCTAAGCCATCCACTTTGTAGTACTTTATCATGGCAGACCTAGAAAATTAATTTGGCCATAATGAAGAGGATGAGATAACGAGCTACAAATCAGAGGAAAATATCTGCAAACTACATATTAGACAAAGGACTAGTATCTAGAATATATTTTAGAAATCCCATAACTCAAGATTATAGCAAACACTTGAATTAGAATATGGATAAAAGGCATAAAAAGTCATTCTACTGAAGATATACAGATGGCAAATAAGCAAATGAAAAGAGATTCAACATCATTAGCCACTACAGAAATGCAAATTTAAATCACACTGAGATACCAAGACACATCGGTCAGAATGGCTCAAGTAAAATACAGTGGCAACACTACATGCTGGTGAGGATGGCCACAAGCTGGATTTATTGTTGGTGGAAATGCAAAGTGGTACAACCCTCTGGAAAACCGTTTGGAGATTTCTTTAAAAACTAAACACGTAACTACCAGATGACCCAGCAATAGTACTCCAAACCTTTGTGCAAATGTTTATAACAGCTTTGTTTTTTTCCAGCAAAAACTAAAAACAAGCTACGTGTCTTTCAACAGATAAATGATTAAACAAACTTTTACACATCTATACCATGGAATACTCCTTAGCAACAGAAAGAAAAGAACTATTGATTACACAATATGGATGAATTTCCAGAGAATTAGGCTGAATGAAAAGTCAATCCTAAAAAGTTACATACTATATGATTTATATAAAATTCTCCTTTTGTGTGCTACTGGGGATTGAACCCATGGCTCCCTGCATGTATGATAAGTGCTCTGCCTTGAGCTACATCCCGTCCTTTTCATTTTTTATTTTGAGACAGGGTCTCACTAAGTCGCCCAGGATGGCTTCAAACACTTGTGGTCCTCTTTCCTCAGCCTCTGAGCAGTTGGGATTAAAGGTGTGCACCACCATACCTGGCCAATACAAAACTCTTGAAATGACAAATTACAGAACTGAAGATTACCAGATGTTAAAGAAGGGGTGGAGGAAGAATGTGAGTGTGATGATAAAACTTTAACATGAGGGGTCTTGTGATGGAAATGTTCTGTATTTTGACTATCGATGTTAATATCCTGATTGTGATATGGTTCTAGTTTTGCAGGATGTCATTATTGGGGAAAACTGGATAAAAGGGAAATGGGATCTATCTGCATTATTTCTTATAACTGCATAAGAATCTGTGTCTCAAAATAAAAGTTTAATTATTTTTAAAAAAGAAAGTACATAAGAGCAATGAAAATTAACAAACTGTTGCAACATAATAGTGAGTGAAAGAAGCTAGATGCACAAAAAGAAAGAAAATGTGTATGATTTTTTATTCCATTTATGTGAAGTTTGAACATGAACAATACTAACTGGTTGTGTTAGAAGTGATGATAGTAGCCAGGTGCGATGGTAAATATATATATAATTCTAGTACTTGGGAGGCTGAGACAGAAGGGTTGCAGGTTCCAAAATAGCCTCAGCAACTTAATGAGACTCTCAGCAACCTAGTGAGACCCTGTTTCAAAACAAAACAACAACAAAAAAAGGACTGGTGGTGTAACTAGGAGGTAGAGTGCCTCTGGGTTCCATCTCCAATAACACACACACACACACACACACACACACACACACACGAAAAATAAGCAGTACCAGCAATGATAGTGGTTATCATTAGGAAGGAGAGAGGGAAGTAATGAAGGAGCAACAGGGGTCCTCTGGAGTTCTGGTAAAGTTTCTCTTTTTTAAACTTGGTGGTTATATGGCTGTGTAATCATTAAGCTATGCATTTATGACAAGCATTTTCTGTATCTATGCTACATATTAATATTTAAAAAATTTTTAAAGTAACAAAGTCCACAAAACAAACAGGTGTATGTGTGTGTGGGTGGAGGGGAGGCAAGGTACCATGCAAAATAGTCACAATGAAAGTGTGAAGGCCCTGGGATGGGAGCTGAAACTCTAAGTTTCCAGTCACAGCTTGGTCACTACATTAATTAATTCGTGTAACAGTTATTATTTGAGCATGGGCTATGTGCAAGGTGTTCTACTTGTTGGGGTATATTTGTGAGCGAGACAGCAAATGCTTTTAGGAATGGAGAGCACAAAGAATACTGAAGAGCCCATTAAAAGATAAGTAACAAGACAGATACCGTTACATGGACCCATGATGCATTGTTGAAATGAAATCAACCCTCTCACCCCTTAAAGGGAAAAGAAAAGTAAGAAAGAAAAGGTCACCCGTGGATCTTACATTCTTGAGAGAAGATAGACAATAGGCAAATGGGCTCATGTCAGCTAGTGACAAGCTGTACAAAGGAAAATAAATTCACCCTTCCATAGAGGAAATCAAAAGTTAATTCCAACCCATCATTTCATTTGAGCTTGCCCACGCCCTGTGAAGTATGCCCCTTCCAACCTCAGAATCGTTCAAACAAATGATTATCAGGAGAGCGTTCTGCACTTTACACAGGTGAAAGCAAGCGCAGAAAATCCGGGCTTCAGGGGAACATAGAAGACACACTTCACTCAGAGAGTCAGGCTGAAGAGGAGAAAGAATTTCTCAACTACAGGGCGCAGAGCACCCACGGGATGAAATGGGGAACTGGTAATACGGTTATAACACTTAGCAGCCCAATGCACCAATCCCGTAAACCAGCCCCAGAAACTAACAGTGTACAGCGCCTTCAAGTTAGTGATCTCATTTTTTCCCCTCTCGCCTTTTTGTCAGGGGTGTACTGATTTTGTTCCTGTTCTTACAAAGCTCAGAAATGCGGCAACGATTTGCTCCGGGTTACAGAGAAGCAATGAAAGAGTTGTTGCTCCAAATCAGGGGTAATTTATTCTCATTCCTGCTTCGGGTGCTCTGTCCCAGAGACAAAGGACAGCTACAAGCGTCTTCACCCCTCCATTTACCTTCAGCAGACTCTGAAGCGCTGTAAAGTGCTCCGCTGTCAAGGCGGCCATCTTCCCAGAGTCACGTGACCGCGGTGACAGGCGGGGCACGATCACGTGACTTCGGCCGCCTGCGAGCCGCATGCCGGGAGTTGTAGTCCTTCAAGGTGGCGGGAGTTGGTTTTCTTGCAATGCGGAGGGCGTGGGAGGGACCCGGAGAGCTCCGCTGCCTGACGGCTAAACCTGGGGTCGCCAGGGCTGAGGAGCTGGGAGAATGCTGGTGGAGGATGGTTCTTAGGGAAGCAAACTGTCTTGGCTTGTCTACTTATGAGGTCAGGGAAACTGATTTTCCCGACCCATGAGGGTAGTATGACTGATTGGGGAGTGAAGACCCCTGCAAAGTTGGCAGATACCTAGGAAACGTACCGAAGTGACCGGGGAACCCGGCTGTTTGGAATTAAAACAAAGCAAAATGAAGATACATATATTGGAATTTACACACACACACACACACACACACACGCGCGCGCTCACTCACTGGCTCTCACACAGACACCTCGAAGAATGTACAGTTGCTTTTGGGTGTATAGTTTCCTGTCTATCAAATAAGTAGGAGCTGGTATTATTAGACTTACCCAGCCAGGGAGACTGAATCATTTAGGGCTTTTAGTAACTTCCCTATAGTCTGTGGTGTGTGTGTGTGTGTGTGTGTGTGTGTGTGTGTGTGTGTGTGTGTGTGTGTGAGAGAGAGAGAGAGAGAGAGAGACAGAGAAGGAAAGGAGAGAAAGAAAGGGAAATGACTATCTAGGTTCCTGTTACACCCATGGCAGAGGTGGGATAGGAGGCAGATCATAGAAATGCTTTAATCCATTTACTTAACAAGATAATTATAATGAATATAAATGGGTAATTTTGAGTGGGCGGTACTAGAATCTGATTTTCACAGTACTCAGAAGTCCTACCTCAAAACAGACTGAAATTGTATGCATCCGGCAGGGCACAGTGCCTTGAGTGAACGGAATGCTTATTAAATAAACAACAACCCAAAATAAAGTGGTTAGATTCAGGATTAATTTCTGAGGAGATACTGCCTTGTTATTCGCAGAACTCTACCTTCATGTCTTACTGTAGAAAGATGAGGAGCACAGTGGCCAGCCTTCAAGATGACCCCAATAATCTCTGCCCCTTCTATTCACACTGGAGTGTAAATTGTACCAAGATTGGCCTGTGTGGCCAACAGCAGATATCAGAAATTATTATATATTATATTATTTCTGAGACTCCAGCAAAAACAAACAAACAAACCAAAAGATGGAAACTCCTGTTTCCTGTCGTGGGTACTCCCTTGTCTTCCCGTTGTTTCTCTTGATTCCCTTACTCTGGGGAAAGGAAGCTGCCATTTTGTAAGCAATCCCTAAGGAGAAGGCCTGGCAGTAAGGAACTGAAGCCTTCAGCCAACAACTGGAAAGAAACTAAGGCCTGTGGACAACATTTTTACTGACAGCAGAAGCAGATTCTCCAGCCTGGGTGGAGCCTTAAGATGGCAGCAGCCTTGGCCAACAGCCTGACCGGCTGCAACCTAATGAAAGATATTCTGAGTCAGAACCACTCAACTAAACCACTCCAAGACTTTTGGCCTTGAAATACTGTATAAGATTATAAACATTTGCTGTCTTAAGCTATTAGTAACTAATGCATGGAGGCAATAAAACACAGGGGCTTTAGAAGTCAACCTAAGTTCATCTCAGTTCTACATATTATTAACTATACCTTCAACAAATTCATGAACTTCTCTGAGGCTCAGTTTTCACATCTGTAGGATACTGTTGAATACATCTACTTCAGAGAGCAGAGCTGAGTGATGGGTGCAGCCCTCAAGGAAGGATACCTGGCCTACCTTGTTCTTAGGGGCTGGTAATGATGTGAGGGCATCCCTAGGGTTCCAGTCAGTGGCAGGCAGGGTCTCAAACCTTGCACCATGTCATCCCATTGTGATAGGACAGCTCAGATTGCCAGTGCCATGATGCATTTTATGTAAGGTTTGTCTATGTTCTGGAGGACCTCCTGCAACTTCTAAACCATAAACATTATCACAGGAAGGAACAGGAGAAAATGTTAGAGTTCATGTCCACAATTTGATTCCTCTTCTTGGTTCGTTTCTGTCTGTCTGTCTGTCTGTCTGTCTCTCTCTCTCTCCAGAACTGAGGATTGAACCCAGGGACATTCTACCACCAAGCTACACCCCCAGACCTATTTTTTATTCTTTTTTTTTTTGTGGTACTGGGGATTGAACTCAGGGGCATTCTACCTCCAAGCTATATCCCCAGCCCTATTTTTTATTCTTTATTTTGAAACAGAGTCTCACTAAGTTGTGAAAGGCCTCACTAAGTAGCTAAGGCTGGCTGCAAACCTGCAATCCTGTCTCAGTCTCCCAAATACTGGGATTACAAGCGTGTGCCACCATGCCCGCCTCTCTTCTTAGTGTTCATTAGATTGAATCTGATTTCTTTCCAATTTAGAGTACAAGATTCAGTACTTACTTTCTTTCACTTATTTAATAAACATGTTATATGCCAGGCTCCATTCTATCCTATGTTATAAATTATATTAAATACACACACACACATACACACACACAGTACTATTATTTCCTCCCCCCCTTTTTTTTCGGTACTGGGGATTGAACTCAGGGGCATTCTACCTTCAAGCTTCACCCTCAGCTCTATTTTTTTTATTCTTTATTTTGAAACAGAGTCTCACTAAATTGCAGGGGGCCTCACTAAGTAGCTGAGGCTGGCCGTGAACCTGTGATCCTCCTTTCTCAGCCTCCCAAGTACTGGGATTACAAGCGTAAGCCAGCTTATTTTCCCCATTTTAAACCTGGAGAGACTCAGACTTAGAGAGGTTAAGTAACTTGTCTCATGTCGCACAGCTTGGGCAGTTTGGCTCCAGACACTGTGCTGTAAACCACTTCGTTGTACGTGTCTCTTTATCTTCCCATAGCTGGGAACTCATGTTTCTTCTGTTTGGATGTCTGACTACCTTCCTTAGTAAGTAAGAATAAACTAAGAGCATTCCTGGACAATCAACACAATGATATGGTGAGAGGCAGTATGATGAGCACAAAGGAGTACCATGGGCTTTGTGAGAAACCCAAGAGTTGAGTTCTTGGCTCTTGGTAAGATATATCACCTCACTGGACCTCAGTTTCCTCATCTGTAAAATGGGAACAATAATAAAATAACTTTTGGTCATTAGAGGGTGTAGGGATTGCTCATGTTATGTGGCATTTGGCACTTACAGGCTCTGACCTTTCTTGGTGAAATCTGACCCCTCAGACCTAGGGAAGCTGGTGGGTGGGTGGGTCAAGGAAAGGCCTACCTCCCTCCCCTGCAGCTATAGGTGAGGAGATCTGCTCCCATTGGCTCCCCCTCCCCAGCTTCACCTCCCTACCTGACCTGCCCATATAATCTATTGTATGTTCCAATAAAGTTGAGTTTCTGCGGCGCTGCCTGACCACTGACTGGACTCCCGGCCGGTGCTGGTTTTGCGGGGGCTTCCCTGACTACCCAGGGTGGTGGGCCCGCCCCGACACTCTCCCTCTCGCTTGGCCCCGACGGGCAAAGCGGCTGGTCTGCTTTGCCTTACCCCGTTTGGCGTGGGACGCGGCATTGGTTGCGTGGAACGCTACAAGAGGGAGCTCAAGGATGACTTATACCCCCGAATGAGGACGGATATGTATATGGACGCTCATTCTAGCCACTGGCAGCACCAAAGGACAAAACTTTCTGTTACAGAAATGGTTAATCAACCATCCAACTTTCCCCAGAAATTAGTGATTTTTTCCTGGATTGCAGGACTTTCAGGTCAAGCACTTGGACAGTTCTGGACAAGCCAGGCCAGTAGGTCACCCTAGTGTGGGTCCTGAGCCTACATAAAGGAAATGCATCTCTCTCTCTCTCTCTCTCTCTCTCTCTCTCTCTCTCTCTCTCTCTCTCTCTCTCCCCTGAGGACTGAAGACAGAGGGATTCTACATCTGAGCTACACCCCAAGCCCTACTTTATTATTTTTATTTTGAAACAGGGTCTTGCTAAGGTATGTCATAGTGGCCTCAAACCTGTGAATCTCCTGTCTCTGCCTCCCCTGTACTGCGATTATAAGCCACCACGCCTGGGTGGGAAACCATCCTTCTGAAGCACTTGTTCAGTTTTCCCCACTGGAGCAGATGGGAAGAGAGGGGTATAAACATGGAATTTTAAAATAAACTGATTAAGGGCATTAGTTGTAGGGTTTAAAAAACAATACCTTTATTGAAATATGATTCATATCCATATATCATACTATTTACCCATTAAAAGTGCACAATTCAATGGACTTAAGTACAGTTTTCTAATCATCTTCATGATCAGTTTCAGAATGTATTCATCACCAATGAAAAAAAACACCATTCCCCAGTCCTCCACCTCCTCCCCGACATGACTTTCTCCATCAACTCCAGCCCGAGACAACCACTAACCCACTTTCTGTCTCTATAGCTTTTACCTATTCTGACATTTCATATAAGTGGAATTATAGGATGCAAGTAATTATATTTCTTTCTTCCACTTAGTGTAATGTTTTCAAGGTTCATTCATGTTGTAGCATATATCAGTACTTCATTGCTATTTTTTGTGGAATAAGATTTCATTGTGTGGATATACCACATTTTGTTTACCCATTCATCTGTTAATAGACATTTACATTGTCTCCACCTTTGGGTTATTATGAATATGCTGTTATTAAAAAGCATGTACAAATTTTTGTGTGGACATATATTTCATTTCTCTTGGGGTATATAGGCCCAGGAATGGAATTACTAAGTTGTGTGGTAACTCTGTATTTAACTTTTTAAGAAATTGCTGGATCTTTTTTTTTTTCAAAGTGACTGCACCATTTTGCATTCCTACCAGCAGTAGGAGGGTTCCAATTTCTCCACATCATTACCAACACTTGGTATTCGCTGTCTTATTGATTATAACCATTCTAGTGGGTTGCTCATTGTAATTTTTTTTTTTGTACTTGGTATTGAACCCAGAGGCATTCTATCTCTGAGCCACACCCCTAGACCTATTTTATTTTGAAACAGGGTCTCACTAGGTTGATGAGGCTGGCCTCAAATCTGCAATCCTCCTGCCTTAGCATTTTCAAGTACTGGGATTACAGGTGTGCTCCGCTGCTGCCATCTTCATTGTGAGCACTTTTGTCTTGAAGTGGCATTGCATAGCCAGTACATTTTGTCCCTTAGACTGCTTATGTTCACTTGAACTGATGGAGGTCATGGTAACTTAAGCCCTCCTTCTTCCCTTTGGTCCCACTGCTAAGTCCTGGCTGCCTTCTTTATCAGAGGTGTGCCTGTGGGAGGTGGGTTAGGACAAAGAGCCTGTGGTCCTTTAGGGACAGCCTCCCCCACTGTGTGCCCTTGGTTTTCCTTTCCTTATCCCATCTCATGGATTGAACTGAGGGTGGATTGTAGGGGGAAGGCGACTGCTTAGTCTTCTGGTCTTGTGTCCCCTGCTCAGGTCAAGGAGTGACCTGATGAGGCTACCAGGTTTCTTAGTCCATTTGTAGTGCTATGACCAAGTACTATAACTTGGTGGCTTATCATTAACAGATATTTATTGCTCACAGTCTGGAAGACAAGAAGCGAAGGACCAAGGCATCAGCAGAATTTGGTGTCTGTCTGGTGAGGACCATTTCTTGGTTCACAGATGGCACCTTCTAGCTGTGCCAACACATGATGGAAGGGCCAAGGGGGCTCTTTGGGGTCTCTTTTATAGACACTAATCCCTCTCTGGGTTCTTTTATAGGAATCTAATCACCTCCCAAAAGCCACACTTCCTAATACTATTACTTTGGGTGTTAGGATTTTGATGTATGGATGAAGGGGGCACGAACACTCAGATCATAGCAGCAGGAGATTGCAGGCAAGTGTGTGTGTGGGGGGGTAAAGCCCTGAATATGGACAGGGGTGCATGATTTGTTAATGGCATCTGTGTTTAGACCAGGCATCATAAACTATAGGATTTGAGGCTCACTCTGCATTGACAATGTCATGTTTGGTCTACAGTGTTTCAAATTTGGGAAAATTGATGTAAAAATCCAGGCTTCCACCCTTTCTTTAAAAATTGGCCAGTTAGCCATGTGTTCCAGTAAACCCTCTTCATGCGTTTGTCCCCTGCCTCTTCCCTGAGAGTATATATGGGTGCCCAATTTCCCTCAGACACCTAAGGGAATAGAATTAGGCATGGGAGGCAGCAGAGCAGAATGTGGGTCCCTGGGATCTGGGATTTCAAGGTGCATCTCATGAGTCTGCCTAAGCTACGGATGTAATGTGGATTTCTAATTGGTCATTAATGGTTTTTGTTTACTGCTTATGAGCCAACCACTATTCTAAGAGTTATGCATGTATTAACTCATTTTATCCTTAGAGTAACCCAAGAATAATCCCAGTTTATAAATGGGGAAACTAAGGCTCGTAGAAAAAGCTCATAGTCCACAGGAAATAGAGCCAGAGACGAGAATTGAAGGCAAGAGAAAACAAGGCGGTTTGGGGAGCTTACTTATAGCACTGCCTGGTCCACTATGGGGTTCAAAGGGTCTTTGCCAGGTAACGATTGATCTGTTGTCACCAGCTGCTACCAGCATGTTGTGTGGCTGGGGCTTGGCCTGGCCAGGTGACCCATCACAAAAGCTAGGAGTTGGAGTATGTGGCTGTTACAGTTTGGACCTAGAATGTCTCCCAGAGGCTCAGATGTTGAAAACCTGTTCTCCAGCGGGTGGCGCTATTGGGAGGTGCTGGAAACTTTAGGAGGTGGGGCGGAGCAGAGGAAGTAGGTCACTGGGTGGGTGCATGTCCTTGAAAGGTGCCTCTTGCCCCAGCCTCTCTGTCTCCCTCCTTCCTGTCCACTATGAGGTAAGCTGTTTTGGTCCACCACATGCTACCCACCATGATACTGCAGAAGCAATGGAGCCAGGTGACCTTGGACTGAACCTCTGAAACCCTGAGCCAGAATAAATCTTTCCTCCTCTAAGGTGACTGTCTCAGATACTTTGTCACAGCGACCAAAAGTGGAACAATGCAGTGCCATATGTGCATGGAGAAATGATACCTCTGATTCTTTTCAGCTCTAACTTGTGTTGAGTCTCTCAAAGCTGGGGAGAGAAAAAGAGAGGGGCATTTGGGATTTACCACCCACAGAAGACAGGCAGGTAGGCAGTCGATCACCACTGAGGAAATGTCCCCTGCTCCCCAGTTCAGAACACTGTGTGCTGAATGTCCCAATCTCCTCTCCTAGCTCTGGTGGCCCGGTTGCTATGGCTAGTGAAGTCCAGAGCACGTCAGACTGAGGAAGGCACCATGGCCTTGTTTCTCATCCCGTCCCCAGGAGCAACACAGAAGCAGCTGGTTACACAACAGCATTGTCCTCATGCACACAGGCCCCCTTTGTTTCCCCAGTACACACAGCCGTGGCTGTAACAATGGCCTTGAATGGCACTTTACCCTCCTTTCTCCAATGTTACACTTGTTTTTTTCAGTTCTGGAACTGGATGAACAATGATTTCCCGCAGGGGGTGTCAGCTTTTCATATTTTCCGCTTGCTTCTCCATCAGTCTTCTTCGGGCCCTGGGTCAGTGAGTGATGACAAGCCCAGAGAGAGCTGGGCCCACTGAGATGTCCCTTCTCAGGAGGCTGGAAGGCCACCATACATCACCTCTGCCTTGCAAGGTAGGATCCTCCCTGGAGGAAGCGACCAGACCAGGTAACTCAAGAGAAGCTGAGAGCTTGGGGGATGGCCAAGGGCCCAGCCCAAGATGAATGGGTTTCTGGGTTCAAGACACCCAATTTTCTTGAGATCCACGCCTGCTAGTAAAGAAATAAGCTGCAAAAGAAACTTGAGGTGAAGTTTTGCAGCCTCCCAATTAGGGAAATTGTCCCAGCGTGTTGTATCTGTAGGTTCTACATCTGAGAATTCAACCAACCTTGGATAGAAAATATTTGATAGCTGGACATGGTGGTGCACACCTCTAATCCCAGTACTTAGGAGGCTGAGAGAGGAGGATCATGGGTTCAAGGACAGCTTCAGCAACAAGATTCTGAACAACGTAGGGAGATCCTGTTTCAAAACAAAAAATAAGAAGGGCTGGGGGTATATAGCTCAGAGGTAGAATGCCACTGGGTTCAATCTCCAGTAAAACACACACACACACACACACACACACACACATTAAAAAAAATTGGTTTGCCTCTGTACTGAAAATGCATGGATTTGTCATTATTTTAAAACAATATAGTATAACAACTATTTACATAGAATTTATACTGTACTAGGTATTAAGTTATATGAAACCACACCATTTTTTAAATCGAGGACTTGAGCATCCTCAGATCCTGGTATCTGCAGAAGTCCCATTACCAATCCCAGCAAATAGCAAGGGTTGACTGGATTCTGCCTGTTTGGCCTCCATTCAATGCCTCTGATATCTTTGGGTGACCAGATTCTTCAGGGTCAGGTAGCTCTTGCTACATGTACTGTACCTGTATAATTGTATAGTCTCACTGAATTAAAAGCAGTAATAGCAAACACTTATGCAATATGCTCACGTATTTGCTTGATTCACACCCAGGCACTCTTGTTCTTGAATCTGTGCTTTACATCACCATGTTCTTTGTATCACATTCTTTATGACATCCTGCTAAGAAGCCGAGATCATCACGGGGATAGGCAATGAAGTATGATGATAACTGTGTGTACTGAGCCCTTTGTTCCAGATGCTTTTGTGTCTTTTTCCTCATCTGTTTTACACAATGACCCATTCAGATGGACTTTTACTATCCTCATTTTATAGATGAGGAAACTGACACACAGAGAAATTAAGTCATTCACTGAAGGTCACACAGCTATTAAATGACAGGGCCGAATTTGAGTTCAGTTTTCCTTGGTGTAGTATGTGAATGGAAAGCCTGCCCAGCCATGCTGGCTGGGAATTAGTCTCCTTTTCTGAGTCATGGGGTGGAGAGGGTAGTGTTCACTCCCTGGCTTTCTAGACCTCCTCACCAGAGTCATCAGCTGAAGAGCTGTGAAAGGATTTGTCTGCTGCCGTCAGCTTGTGTCCTGTTTGAAGAAGATAGACTTGCTCCATGGTGGCAGTGAAGGAATTTGGAACAGTAATAATTGTTCAATGAACAGTAATAATTGCTCTTTTACTTGGCCAGAGACTGGGCTAAGCTGTCACATATGTTAGAGGACTTGTACTAAGTAAACA
>PVLC010008898.1:0-56333 GCA_004027655.1 Graphiurus murinus
AAAAAATACCTGAAATCAATAAGCATTTACTTATTCCCATATAAATTGAAAACAAATATCAATAAAATATTTTAGCTATGTAGTTGCCTTTCCATGCTATGAAATTCAAGCCAAGTAGATAAATCCTATGTTGGATACATTCAACTTACAGTACATTTTCAAGGTGAATATTAAATCCTCAAAACATGACCTAACAAAGGCACCAGTGCAAGCACATTTGGTGAGGAAAATCACAAAGATATAAAAATGCATAGATATATGATCAACTAGGGACAAATTTTTATGGAATTATCGCCAGATCTCTACAGGCAAGGACTATCTATCAAGCATGCCTACCATAGGCTTTGATTCCACTAATTCACTGAGAAAAGACATCAGGTAGAGTTCTGGATACCAGGTGTGTAAACACTCTGAGATTCTGATATTATGATATCTCTCATGTAGAAACCTGAACACAACCCCACCAGATGCAGAAGCTAGTTTCCACTGGGAATGCTACCCACTCTTTTACCACTGGTGTCATTATTTAAATGTTTAATGTAGGAGAAACTGAAGTCCAAAAAAGAACATGCCTGCACTTAATTTCAAGTGACAGCTAATACAGTGCATTAAAGGTGTAATACTATACACATGGTAGTTATATATAAATAGTAACATTAAAAGGGGTTACAGCATCCCTAAGACATCTCAAGTCTAAAACACTTAAAAAGCACATTTGCAGTACAACTTAAATTATTTTAATTGGTTTCAAGAAGACTTCAGATTAGTGATTGGCTTTGACTTTCTCTGATTATAAAAGAGAAACACAGATGAATGCTTTTTAGGCAGCTTAATATCATTCCCAGGTAGACTACCACATAACCTGTGTTACTTAAATGCCATTAACTATCAATGAATGTTATTTTGACATAGTGTTTTATGTAAATTTTGTTTTCTTACAATTGTTGGTTCTAATCAGTATAGCTATTGTAAAATTTCTTTTGTTCTTTCTTTGCATTTATTATCAAGGAACTTTTACGAAGAGGGAAAAAAAAGTCAGAGTGACAGAGCGTGAATACTTAGGAATCATTTTACTGTTGAGAGGTTTTCTTTGTGTGTGTGGTGGTATGAAAAAATAGTCCAGTTCCATTCTTTAGCTCAGTTGCTTACAAATAATTTATCTGGAAAAAAAAATCAAGTACATCTGTCAGTTGTCGAAGTTTATTTTTCCATGTGTTATCTAGAGATAAGCCAGCCTTATACTATTAGATTTCCACCTACATAATTGTGCATGGATTCTGATCTGATTTGATATTATATGGTGCAAAAGGCGACACATTTTCTCTAATATACCCCATTGGAAAGGAAAGAAATTGCCAAAGTATGAAATCTGAGGACCTTGATTCAGAAACTATGTGACTTTGAGGTTAGCTAAAAGGGAAAAAAAGAACTTGCTTGACTACCCCAGGCACTGAAGGTTATGACAAGCAGACCCACTATCCAGGATAGTTACTCTGTTGGATAATCAATACAATCTTACATTATCAGCTTGCCCCAGCTGTATATTCCTTTATCACATTGTCTTGTATGTCTCCAAAATATTCAATTGTGGAATCACAAAGAGAATACAAATGCTGTCCTCATTTCCAAATCATTGCTGCTCAGAATACTTGGCTGAGATAGCAGAACCAAGAAACAGCATTTATGTGCATAACATGTAGAATATTGATTTTAATATCCACATGGTACTACCTCACTACTGCAGAGAAACATTAGCTCCAGCCATATTGGAAAAAGTCTTCACCAAGCTACTTACAGTTCCTACAAAAAAAAATCTCCAGGGATATTGGTGATCTTTTAAATGCTATGAGAAATGTCCTTCAACAATTTAGTAAAACAGCAGATGTGAACTGTTGGCAATCCCAAGTGACATTTTCTAAAATAGTAGAAACTATTATATCTTAAGAAGGAAGTATTCTGCCATCTCCTTTTATCATTTGACTTTTTATTTTTGGCAGGCAGTAGGTAGAGTCCAACTTCCAGAACACAGTTCATTGGCATTCTGTTCTTTTTATCAATGGAGAACAATCAGTCTTCATTACAATTTACATAGGAGTTTTTAAAAAGGATTCTTTGCAACTCCTTCCTAATTTCCAATTTACTTCAAAGGGAGAGCTTAACCAGAACATGAAAATTGTGAACAGAGCTAGACAAAAGAATTAGATATTCCTTTTGTAAATCAGTGGGAAAGCAGAGAATGACAATTCAGTCATTCCTATTGTTGTCTCTCATCTTGTAAGTCAAAACCAAAAAATAAATATATAGGACGAAAAAACATATATGAACCTACCTGCTAATTTGAATATATCATGTTTATTTCATTTTTTTAGATATCCTAACCAACCTTGGATAAATAGAGTCTCCAGTAAGCAATAGATTCCACATTCCTCAATGGAATGAATCTATTAGAGGTTGTTTGGAAATTATGGCCAATTTTATTTTCCAAAGATAGCCACATATTTCCCATCTGCATAGGTTCTTGTGTAGAATGACCTTGATATTCTCTACCAACAGGTAGAATTGAATTCCCGTCTCCTTGAATCTAGACTGGCCTTAGTATCAAGCTTGACTAATAGAATGTGGCAGAAGTGACATGCTGGAACTTCCAAGGCTAGGTCTTCTTAGAAGGTCTTGCAGATTCTACTTGGGTCTCTTGGAACACTCACTTTTGAATTTTCATTCTCAGAACCAAGCTTCCATGGTGTAAGATGCCAGCAACAACTACTAGTCATGCAATTGAGACACCTGGAACTTCCAGCCTAGCTGAGTCTTTAGATGGCTACAACCCCAGGCAGCTAACAAGAACCATGCAAGATTGAGCAGGAACTGCCCAGATGAGCCCAGTCAACCCACTGAATAATGAAAAAACAGTGGTAAATTATCACTTTACAATGCTAAGTTTTGATATGCAAAAAAGTTGATGATTTCTGGAAGCAGGTGAACTAGTATTTAAAGTTTGGTTGTTTCACTACATTTAAGACTTTTTGTGAGTTACTTATATCTCAAAAGTTTCAGTTTTTCATTTAAAATATAGTAACCACAGATTGTATATTAGTACAACTACTATGGAAAAAGTATGGAGGTTCTTTAAAAGACTAGGAATGAACCATGGGACCCAGCTAACTCCAATTCATAATAGTTAAGCTATGGAACCAACCTAGATGTCTGTCAACAGATGAATGGATAAAGAAAATGTGGCATATATAACTAATGGAATTTTACTCTGCTATAAAGAACAAAATTGCATTATTTGCTGGTAAAGGGACAGAACTGGAGAACATTATGCTGAGTGAAGTAAGCCAGATTCAGAGACCCAAAGCTCACACGTTTTCTCTCATATGCAGAAGGTAGAAAGAAATAAGGAAAGAAGAGATCTCATAAAAATGAGGAAAGAGACCAGTAGAGCAGTTGAAAGGGATGGAGGAGGGAGGGGAGAGCAAGGGGAACTACTGGGGAATAAAACTGACCAAATTATGTTACATACATGTACAAAAATGTCACAATTATATGTCACTATTATATGTCATCATTATACACGAATAAAAATAACAAAAATAAAAATAGTAACAGCAGTAACTGCTTCTCAAGTGACCCAGGTTCTGCCAGAATCACACTGTTCTAATAACTGTTAATTGAAAGTCAGAATAAGCATGATTAGTAAGTATAAACCTTTCCCCCGGAACCAAAGAAAATATTTTGCTCCTTTAGCATTTACCCTTCTTGTTTCTACATTGGATCTGCACTTACAGAATCGGTAAAAGACAATAAAAGACAATGGGTATAGACCTTCTGTCATCATTTTTCCAAATGCTGTCAAGACTCGGTGCCAGGGAAAAGAGGGCCAGGCAGCACCATGGGACACTTTTCTCTGTCTGCACAGAGCAAAATAGGCTTTCGTCATACAAAGTGCATACCAAGAGGCCTAGGTGCCATCTCTAGATGGGTCAACAGGCTTTGCTACAACATAGCCTGGTAGGAAAATTAGAGTACTTGTTTTCTGATCGCAGTTTCTTTACCATCAGACAACTTATCTAATTCCTTGCTTGTCTTAGTTTCTTCTTTGTTGGACAAGTTAATTTGTTCCTATAGGAGCAACTACTTCCCATTATCTGGTCTCTAGTCTTAACTACTTCCCCACTAGCCATGTTAATCTTCAGTTATTGGAGCATGGAAATTGGTATGCCAATATACAGAGTTATCATGAATATTAAAATGGTAAGAAGAACATATTTTGAAATATGAAAGGAATATACCAAGATATCTCAGCAAGACCTCTCAGCTACTCACAATCTTAAAATTTCCCTTACTCTCTTTAACATATATTTTTAATTTTTTTTTCAGTACTGGGGATTTAACCCAGGGGTAGTCTACCTCCTAGTTATATCCCCAGCCCTATTTTTTATTCTTTATTTTTGAAACAGGATCTCACTAAGTTGCAGAGGGCCTCACTGAGTAGCTGAGGCTGGCTGAGACCTGCAATCCTCCTGTTTCAGCCTTCCAAATACTGGGATTACAAGTGTGCACTACCTCTCCCAGCTAACATTTTTATAATAATCATATTACACTTAGCATTCACTATATATGTATATATATGTATATATATAATCCAATATATACATATATAAAAATTGGTTTCTTTCTATTATTACTACAATGCTTAAAGATGCTTTTATTTCTCATCAGTGCTATTTTGGTAGCTCATCAGATTTCCCTATTTCAAGTTTCATTTCCTTCTTATTCTATCCTCTGCCATTATATTTTTTGACAGATACTAATTGTATACCTTTGAGGGTTTGATGTTTGGCACCTTTATACATTGTGTATTGATCAACTCAAGTTACTTAGGTTATCCATCATCTTGAACATTTATCATTTCTTTGTGAGGAGAACATTCAAAATTCTCTCTTCAAGCCATTTTGAACGACACCATAGAACATTGTTAAGTATAGTCACTCTCTGTGTAATAGAACACAGAACTTATTCCTCCTAACTGAGTGGGACAGTAGAAGAAACGGCGAATGGGAAGGTATTGGTTAATGGGTACAAAGTCCTCTTTTTAAAGCACAAATCTCATGAAAATTCTCTCTTTAAAACCACCATTGGAACTAGAGAATATTATGCCAAGTGAGATTAGCCAGTCATAGAAATGGTCATATATTTTCTCTCATATGTAGAAGCTAGGGAGAAATTGGGATACAAGTGGGATTCCAGATGAAGGAGTGAAAAACCCCAGTGGAGTGATGGAGGGGGTCTACAGAAGGGAGATGGGTAGGGGAGACTTGATAAGGGAAACACTTCAATTGATGCTAGTTATATATATATATATACACAAAATTATCAATGCTAATTTTAATATCATGTATGGGGAAGGGAAAGGCATGGGGTGGGATCTGGGGGGAAGCTGACTAAGTGGTGTGTGCATGTGTGTCCATATCACTCTGAACTTTGTTATGATGTGTGACTACAAAGCACCAATATATATATATATTTAAAAACTGCCTTTGATTCTTCATTACTTGGAGAATATAATTGAAACTGAGATGATGACCAAAGCCTTTATAATCTTAAATTTACATTTATAGTGTCATTTTCTTTTATTTCACCACCTGCATTTTATGTTCCAAGGCCTTGATTTTATATACCATACTTCCTGGTACATTTTTACTGGTACTTCAAGACCCAACTTAAATGCCACTTCCTTTGTGGAACATGTCCTGAAAATTCTGAGATGATGGTTACCCTCCTATTTTCTCAAGAAAATTATCATAACTTTCTTATAACATTTCCCTCATTGTATTATCATTCTTGACTATTATAACCAAAGGCCCATCAGACAGTGACTCCTGAAAGGCTCATATTGTGTCATATTACCTTGCTCAGTGACTTGTTCCTCAATATGTATTTATAGGATAAAAGTATCATTTTTCAATCAGAGATACACAATAACAAAAACAGTTTAACTTTTATCTGAGATGGGACCTCAAGAGGGGGAGGGTAAGCCTGTGAATTTAGGAAGAAAAAGATATTTAACTTCCTTCTGAGACTTTGATTACTCTTTTGAGAAAAGTCAAATTCTATGTCACATTATATTATTATCACTGATTCACATAGAGTGACATGAGGCAGGATGCTGGATCTATTAACTTAGACTAAGTTCAACTGCTTAGCAAAGGTCTCGAAATCTTAGAGGCTTATAAAACCAAAGTTTTATTATTTTGCACATACTACATGTCTGTATGGGTTGGCTTCATGTTATCTTTATTCTAGGACTCAGGTTGATGGAATAGCCTCTATATGGATTGTCCCAGCCTCACGGCAGAAGGTAAAAAAACAAGAGCCAAGGATGGCTTTTAACCCCCCTTTTTCTACACTTTTCTTGGTGCATTGTAATTATACATCATTCATTGTGAGGTTCAAAATCAGACAAACACACATGCACACAAGTCTTGGTGTGATTCCCTTCAGATCCCACCCCTCCCTATATATAATAGTGAGATTGGTGGTGATACCTTCATATGTGGGCATAGCACCATTTGAACTTTTTTTTTCCATCAGTTCTCCTCCCCCCCCACGCCACCCCCCCAGTTCTTAAACTTTCTGCTTGGAAGTGGCATGTGTCAGCCAAGTGAGTCACGCGGCCAACCCTGCCATTGGTGGCAGGGAATCACAGATTGAATGTAATGTGATCTGCCACAGATTCTGCTGAAAGTAAGAAGACATGACATTGTCACTTCCATATTAAGAACACTGCAGTAGTTCCTTGATGAGAGTCTAAGAGAACGTACCTTTGTAACATGATTATAAGCCACGCATCTTTGTTTACTTTGAGTTGAGCTTGTGTTCGAAAATTTCAAAGAAAAAAATAGTACCAAGAAATGTTCATATCTATTGGTTTTATAGTATTTATGGAATGTGTTAGAATATAAAAACTGTAGTACATCTTATGTGGCAGAATTCTAGCAAATAGAAACATGGAATCAATTAATTGAAAGACTGCCTACTATGAGAATCTATTAGACGTTGTGGATCTTTTTCTCCATATAAAAGCATCTCTATTTTTAAAGACTGGGATTTCACCTGGCTTTGGATGTACCCCAAAGAGGGGTGGGCGAACAGTGGTACCAAAACACTTTTTATGCATTACCAAAAAAAAAAAAAAAAACCCAAAAAACAAAAAACAAAAAACTTAGATTCCACTGGAAATATTTTGGTAAAACATACATTTCCTGAAGTTGCATCCTGATCAAAGGATGTCAACACTACAGAATTTCTTTAATATTTCCCTTTTGCATGTAGCTTAATGAAAACAGATACCTCTGTCTGCATAGCCAACTCCTGTTGGCAAATCTTACAATCCAGGAAGAGTCCCTGCTTCGTGAACTCCTTTTAGGATCTGCAGAGTCAATGTCTTTAACACGGGGAAGAATTTCTTTGCCAAACAAACTTTCAGGCAGAAGAAAAATCTTGGCACTCTGGGCTCACACGAAGCATCTGTGACGCTTGGCAACACATCTGGTTCTGCGGCTTTGGTGAAGAGACATTCTTCTCATCCCAACATGCAGTGGTGTCAGCCGGTGTCAACAACTCTGCAGCAATCCTGAAAAAATCGTGTCTGTTTCTCTGTACGTTGTCAACCTCCTGAGAGCCAGGGCTGACACACTGCTATTTCAAGAGTCTTTGTCAAGAGATGGGAGTAGAAAAGGAAGTTCACTGTTGCTGTATAGAAGTTAACTAGCTTTCCAGAGGACCTGCCTTGAAACATTTGATTGGCCTTCAGGTGAAAGGTTTTTGTTTTTTTTTTTCTTTTATTAAGCAAAAGAAATTCAACTGTCAGAATAAATTAATTAGAAAGAGTTCCACAAATGATTTACTTTATTTAATGGGTATTGTTGCCAAATTATCAACATGAATTTTTCCATTTCAATTCTTTTAGTCCACCTGCCACTGGGGGTGGCGGTGGGACAGATATCTATCAATTTTGTGTGTGTGTGGTACTGGGGATGAAACCCAGGGGCATTTTATCTGTGAGATATACCTTCAGCCATATTTTATTCTTTTATTTTGAAACAGGGTCTCACTAAGTTGCTGAGACTAGCCTCGAACCTGTGATCCTCCTGTCTCAGCCTCCCAAGTACTGGGATTACAAGCATGCGCCACCATACCCAGCTCTACCCAAATATTTCAAGACAGGTAAAGAACTTCTGCAATGTGGAACAAGAAGTGACAAAGCTTGTTTAGAAGTAGGAACCTGCCAACAGCTAGAATCACTAAATACCTCTTTAAAAAGCTAATTCTGCCTTCAATGACCTTAACATAGAGCTGAGAATATTTAATAATTTTCTTAAATGATGAAGCATTAATGATGCAGACACTTTAAAAGATGATATCATCAATGCCATATGGATCCAACAAAGATTTGGAGGAATTCTGGGACTCCTCATTATTCTTAACCCTCCTTTAAGAAAGCCACAACAGACCTCATCTTTGTTTATTTTCTTTTGCTGAGTCAGTGTTTCCAGCACTTGTTGCCATGAAAATGAAAAGCCACAGTCAAACAGATGTTAAAGATAACACACCCACTGTTGTATGGAAAGCCATTCCACAATATCAAAATCAAGATAAACTTTGGTCTTTTTGTAGAAACTTACTTTTGAACATAATTACATATTTAGTGTAAAAATTCTTTACTTAATCTCAGGTGTTTGGGGAAATGGGCATTGATTCCACGAGGAAGATGGGAAGAGCAGTAGTCTTTAGGGAGATGCTTTAGTTTCTACAAATGAATTCAATTTCCATGGCAAAAAAAGTGTGTGTGTGTGTGTGTGTGTGTGTGTGTGTGTGTGCGCGCGCACGCGCTTGTGCGCTTGTTTCTCTATGGAGAAACTCTCTATTTTTCTTAAGAATCTTAAAGGATTTGATTTCTAAATATGGTTAATACCACTGTCCTAGAGTTTTGTAAGGTGAAACATTTAAGGAATGGAATGAATGTGAGGCAGTGAAATTCCATTGAAAAACAATATTAATCATGACTTGATGCTCCATTTGCCAATTCCTAATGCAGACTCCTAAACAGGAAAGCACATGACTATACTGAGATGGGCAATAGCATACATTCATTTGGAAGTGAGTTTTTTTGGAAATAAAAATTAAGGCAATTTTAATAAAGACATTTGCTTCATTAGGTATTGTTTTTAGTTTCCATATTGAAGAAAGAACTATGTAGACATATTTAGATAGGAGACTAGAGTCAAGTTAGTAAGAAAAAATTAGGAACTTATATCTAGTGCTTTAAAACGCAGTGTTTTTGGAGAAGTCTAGAAAATTCAGTTGCATGGTACCTCTAATAGTTTACTACTGCCACTGTAGTGAATTACCATGTACCTAGTGGCTTAGTACAAAGTTCTTATCTGACAGTCTTATCTGACAGTTCACAAGTCTACTATGGTTTTCTCTGGGCTGAAATCTGATGTGGACAGGACAGCATTCCTCTTTGGAGCCCTTGGTGGGGGCATCCTTTTCCTTGAGCTTTCCATCTGTCTTCTAGAGATAGACTATATTGTCTTGCTTGTGGCTTCCTTTTTCCATCTTCAAAGACAGTCACAGCAGTGTTCCCCTTCCATCCAGCTCCATTGTGTTTCATTGACACTGCAATGATCAGGCCTTGGCCACATACTTCCCCAGAGGAGAATGGATGCTCCTCCCACAGCTGTTTCTTGGTTGCAGAGTGGCCTTGTGCTGGCTGGGCCTGTAGAGCAGGCGTGTGCTTGCTCTGGCTGCAGATCCAGGGGCTTGTACTTCTTGCCTTTGTAAAGCATGCTGAAGTTCTCCCAGCTTGCTTAGTGACAGTGAGAACAAAGGCAATGGATGGCAGACAGTTCGGCTCTTAGAAAGCTTGGGTCTCACGCCATCTATCACTTTGGCAACATGCAGCTGGGAGAGCTCTGCTTTCAGGGGATCCAGCTGTCCCAGCAGCCCTTCCTTCTTCTTGCTGCAAAGGTCTTGAGCCTTGATCTTGGCCATGGCTGCACAAGTGGCCGCCAGCTGCTGTCTGCCCTGATGGCTGCTTCCCCTTTTAGAGACACTTGTGATTATATGGGCCCACTCAGAGTATCTAGGATAATCACCCTATTTTAAGGTCAGCTGATAAGCAGCCTTCATCCTATCTGCTCCTTAATTCCTCTTTGCTATGTGGTGTGCCTGATTCACAGGTTCTCAGGATTAGAACATGAGCATTTTTGGTCTTATTCCACCTACCACACACCTTCTTAGCCAACTGGGTAGGAAAGGGCTGGAGGTGCAGAGGTAGAAACCTAGAAGTCGGTTTCCAGCCCCAGCTAGAATGGAGATATGCGCCTTATTATACTATCTAAATACTCAGAGATCACGTCTGAGGACAGGTGTGATGGTGCAGGCCTGTAATTCCAGCTGCTCAGGAGGCTGAGGCAGGAGGATCAGAAGTCCCAGGCCAACCTGGGCAACTTAGTGAGACCGTATCTCAAAATAGAAAGGGCTGGAGAGATAGCTCAGCAGTAGAGTGCCCCTGGGTTCAATCCCAGTACTGCAAAGTAAACAACAAAACAAAATCATGTCTGAAGTCATTTGCATCTGCATGTTGATCCATTTCCCTGAAAAAACCTGGATTTAAGAGAAGGGTAAAGATGCCAAACTGGAGTTAGAAAATCTGAGCATCAGTTGTGACTCTGCCATTTTTATTGTCAATGTCACTAGTGACACTCAAGTTTGACTAAAACCAGTCTCCTCATTTTATCATTCATTAATTTTATCATTCATTCATTCTTTCATTCTTCTGTGGTGCTAGGGATGGAACCGAGAGCCTTGCACATATTAGACAAACATTCTGCCACTGAGCCAGACTCCAAATCCCCTGGTTTCTTCATTTTAAAACAAGGTGATTGAACTAGATTATTTCTTGGGTACCCTCCAGTTTGTTTGTTTTTGTTTTTGGTATTGAGGATTGAATCCAGGGGCATTCTATCTCTGAGCTGTCCCTCCACCCCCGGCCCTATTTTTTATTTTGAAACATAGTCTCACTATGTTGCTGAAGATCTCACTAAGTTGCTGAGGCTTGCTGTGAATCTTCCACCCTTCTGTCTCAGCCCTCCAAGGTACTGGGATTATAAGCATACACCACCAAGCCTGACACTCTCCAGTTTTAACATCCCTATGATTCTGGATGAAGTAGAGTTTCTATGAACTTGAGGTTGGTGGGCTATCAGCCCAGTGTGTTTAAGCACCAATAGGTTCCAAAAAGAGGAATAGATACTTCTCCAACTTTTACTAATTTTCTTATTTGCTTTTGCCCAGAAGGAGAAAATAAGAGGAAAGAAATGGCCCATCAGGCTCTCCAGCTGCCTAATTGCCCCTGGCCCCAGATTAGATAATAGGCAAATAAGATATATTCTACTATGACTGAGTTTATAATCCACATATGTGCTGTATAAGTTTATACTTCTGGGATGAGATGTTCCCATCATCTTTGATGGGACATGTCTAGGCAGACATGTTTTCCTCCCTTGTTTACTATAGGATGGCTGAGGTACAGCCTGGTGACAGATATATCCAAGGAACACAAAAGTTGTCCCATTTCCACATGGCAGATTCTACAGGGTGTAGTGGGCAGAATTCTAAGATGGAAGCCAAGATTCACACCTCCTAGTCTCTAGATCATATACAATCTTATAATCCCTACTCTGTGGTGGTGGGTTAAGGAATATAATGGGATAGTCATTCCCATGAATAAATTATGTTTCATGGCAAAGTTATGTTTAAGAAAAGGAGATTATCCTGGGTGGGCCTAGCCTAGTTAGGTGAGCCCTTAAACGGGGCTAGCCTGTCCCTGAAGAAGATTTGAAGTGTGGGAAGTCTTCAACCTAAGAGAGATTCTCCATCAATGAATTTAAAAATGGACGGACCTATAGAAAGTAGTCGCCAGGAGCAGAAAGCAAATAAGAAAACAAGGACATCAGTCCTCCAACTACAAGGAACTTAATTCTAGCATTGAATTTGGAAGTGAATTCCTCTTCAAAGCCTCCAGATGAGGACTCAACCTAACTGATGCTTTGAGGGGGAGAGCCGAGCAGACCCAGTTGGCTGTTCCTGTACTTTTGACCTACTGAATGGAGATCTAAGTCCCTGAGTTTGTGTTAATGCATTACACAGCGATAGAAAATGAATGCATCAATGCATGCAATAGTATTCCAGTTAAATGTGATTTATGATTTTTATTTATTTATTTATTTATTTTTAATGATACTGGGGATTGAACCCAGGGGCATTCTACCTCCGAGCTACACCCCCAGGTCTATTTTATATTCTTTGTTTTGAAACGGGGTCTCTTTAGGTTGATGAGAGTCTCACTACTTGCTGAGACTGTCCTCGAATCTGCAATCCTTTTTGTCTCAGTCTCCCAAGTACTGGGATTACAAGCCTGTACCACCATGCCTGGCTAATTTATAATTCTTTTAAAAATATTTTTTCCTCATTTCCTCTCTTTCTGCCTTTCTCCAAAACCTTGATCCATTTCCCTACCATGCAGTTAGTTATTTCACTCAATATAATTGGAAAATGCAATTTTGTCAGATTAAAATCTTCTCTTGTATCACTTAGAATTATCGCTTTCTTGCCCTCCCCCTTACTGTCAACTTAAGATGTAGAGATATATAAATCTTGGGTATATTATATACCTATTTGGGCTGGAGAGTCAAACTGGAAAACACAGACTTCAAGAATTAGAGCAAACAATTGGTGTATTTTGAAGTAACTCAGATATGTTTCATTCATTACATATAGTTACCTTGAAAGACACTAACCTTGACATAATGGTTGAAGAAATGGGAGAAGCTGCATAAGCATAGATGCATAGATACCTGAACATTTTAATATCTTTTATCAAGAAACATTACTAGACTGCCTCACATCTGAATTCATGCCTTTCCTGAGGGAAACCTGCATTCTGTCTTCTGCTTCCTGATATTGCAGCTGGATCTTATTACGAAGATAGGCTGTGTCGTGGGAAGCATGCCTAAACTTTTTAAACTACAAAGGAAGGCAGAGCTTCATTAATTAGATGTCTAGATTATGCAGATTGACCACTGCATTATTCTAACATGGTAAAAAACACTATTATATGACTTGTCAATAGCTCCACCTAGGTAATTCAGTTAAACTTTATTCACTTAGATATTCCATTAGCCACAAAAGCAGGATTTGGTGCCTGGTCAAAAATCAGATCAAACTGTGACTTTGTGGTTGATGGCGGAGAGTATACCCTACGACAGAGGGAACTGAGAACGCAGTATAAAGTCTTTCAAACATTAAATTCAGGAAAAAAAAAAAAAGTCATCTCCAGCTCTGCCTAACACAGCACTGCCACATAATGCAGATAAGTGAAAATATTAACAAGTCAATGATGCATAACTAAGACTCACCATTTAAAACCCATGTTCTCTGCCTTTGTGAAAACCATGGAATTGCATTAAGAGAGAAGCCACCTAATTTTAGACTTAAGCAAATGTAGACAATGAGTCTTAGAAAGAAGGATAAGTCTGTGGCCACAGACCCTCACCTGAATAATGATGAGCTCTTTTAATAAAAAGGAAGAATTCTAGAAAAAAATACTTAAAAGGCCACAATCTGGGAAACTTCAAAATCTGGGGATCCAGGTAAATTTGATTTAGTCTTTACCAACTTTAACCAAAACCTTCCCAGGTGCTGCGGCCAGCTCTGAAGAAAAGCCATTACAAAGCTATTATGTGAAGTAATTATAATCTTTGTTTGCTTCAACTTCTTATACCTGTGTCTTCACCATGTATATAATTATGCTGACGGGAAATACTCCACGCTCGAATGAGATAAAGGACGGCAGTGTGTGCCCACACAGACCTTGTCAAGTAGCCATTGACTCGCCCTTTCATTGTGGGTGACTAATATCAACGCTGGCTCTAAAGAAAGACACTTTTCATAATCGCCCAACAATCTGCTAAGTGAAAACATATGGATGGGCTTAGGGAGAGCCTGCCAGGGGTCTTTGTGGAATGGAAAACAGGTGCTCTCGTTCTGTGCCACGTAATAACCCATTTACCCCCAAGTCCAAAGGTCACAGGACTAATAGCTGCCGTGTGGTAATCAGGGAAGGCCAAGACACTCACCCTGGAGAAACATCTGGGACATATTTTACATACTTGCAACATATGCTTCAGGTTCAATTAATGTGAGGCTTTGGCACATTTATTAATCTTTTTTACTTTTATCCTATAAGAGGACCCAATGACCTGACCCCACTATTATACCATATGAGGAAACAGAGAAATAATGAGAGCTAGAGGTCAGTAGCTGCTCGTATGGCAAAAAACACATTTGTTTTCTCATGAAATTCCATTACGCATGACTCTATACACAAACTTTAAATAGAGGAACCAATGAATTTTTTAAAGTAGGAAATTACCCTTCTCCCATTCAGACACGCGGATAGCTGAGACTCACAACATGTACTACTATGAGAACCAGTCGAGAGGTAGGAGTTGGCAAATGGAAACTTGCAGGATTCTTTCCCATTTCCATTTTTCAAAGTGAAAACTTTAAATTTCACGATGTCCACTCTAAGATTCTTTCCCTTAGTTACAGCAAGAACTTACAAGTCTATTGTAAATTCTTATATTTGAGATTTCTTTTTGTTCAGATATGATTTTTAGGCTATCAATTGCATTATGAATTTTAAAAGGAAAATGCTTATATATCACTCAAACAATGGGTTGGATTTATGAAAAATCAGTTCACAATCTTTTCACATGACAAATGTGCTGTTTATCGGCATTCTGTACAGGAGAATATAGCTGGATTCAAACAGTGATTTAAGAACTCACTTTCAATCAACTTTGGTAACTAGATCTCAAAATGTGTTAGGACCAGGGTGTCAATTTCAGACAACCACACACTAGGCTACAAGGGATGCTACTCTAGCGATTTGGGGTGCCCTGGAATAGTTTGCTTCCCATCTCTGTTTGGGTGAGCTGGTTAACCAGGTGTGTCTATTTGTTTCCCATGCCTAACATCGTCTCTATTTAAAAATGACCACAAAGAGAAAAGATTAGGGGTATAGAATATCAACAAACTGGCTAAAAATATATAGGTCGACTTCAAGCGGGGACATTGAAGTACTAGACTGCACTAAGGGTTTCCATTTATTAACATTTCTGGGGAAAGGCCTGCTGTGGGATGGATCTTTATGGTGGCTTTAATAATACAGCAGCAACAAGCAAGGGGAAATGGCCATAAATGGATGGCAGCTCCGTGTTTATCAGCAGAGAAATGATGATTCAGAGCTGGCATGTTGAGTTAAAATACACGCTCTCTACAGCTCCACAACTGACCTTAACAATAAATCAGACCATTTATTGCCAGAACTGTATGCTCATGTTATTTAACATTAAAAAACAAGCACATATGTGTTTCTTTTTTTTTTTTTTTACAGGAAGGAGCTTTTGTTAGTTTATATTTGATGATGTTACTAATGACTAAATGAGGTACAGAGGAAAATTTTCATATAAAAACCCTATCAATTTAAAAATGTCTGAAATAGCACTAGAAAGGAGAAAGTGTGTGTTTCCATTTTCTTTCAAGCACTGAATATTATTCAGGAAAAAAATCATTTGTGAGTTAGCTAATCATTTTTTTTCATATATGTCTAATGCTTGCTTCCAACACAAATTCTTACACTGGGGTGTTAATTGTACATCTCTACTAGAAGCAAAGGTCCAGGGCATACATTAAGATATGCTGTTTTTCTCCTTCAAAAAAATCCATTGCTTTATTATAAAGAAACCAGATTCTAGCAAAGGTGAGAATCTGTTTTTATTTGCAAAACAATGTGCAAATAATTAATAATACTCTCTCCTTGTCTTCCAATCTCCGTTAATACTTTTTGGGCTTCAGGTCTAGAAATGCTAGAGGTATGTATATAACAGTATCCCTGTCTTTCTTGCCATAGAGAACTGTTCTTTCACACCCTGTCCCTGCTGTATGCCGCTGTGCAAGGTTGTTCTAATTCTTCCCTCTAGTTGTCCCTTCTTCCCAAGGGACAACCAATCTAAGTAGTCCCAGAAACTAGCTGTTATTTACTGTGGTCACTATCCCCAAGCCAACCAGGAATTGAAAGAGGAACCTCTTGACCAGCCTTCCCCAAAAGAGGAGCCACGGGGCCATTCCAAATCTAGAGCAGTGCAACGGGCTTCTGGTTATTCAAATGTCCTTCTGAGCACTACACACACATGTTTTTGCTGAGCAATTCTTCGAAAATTACAAATGACAATATCTATGTTCAACCTGTGCAGGCTGCTATTTTTACATCCCCTTCTTCCCCCAAAGTATAGACCGATTTGTAATGCTCAAGATAGGACAAATTTTTGCCCTTCAAAAACAGTTGTCACTGCTGTTATCTTCACGAGAGCTATCAAGTTCCAGACAAGCTGAATTATTATGATTTTTTTGTTGTTGTTCCTGGCAGAAAAATATTTGACCCAGCTCTGGACAAAAGCGAAGAGGATTTATAGCCCTCTCTCCCTTTTTGCAACATGCAGTGGCATTGTTAGGATGATAAACAGCACTGTCCAATTTTCTGGACTCAAACACTTCAACTCCTTTTTTAACTGTCTGTGAAAACAGTGTCATGTCCGCGTTTCCCCATCCCCAGGTACCCAAGTGCTGGGAAAGATAATTACCTTGTCATCTTTGTCATCTTCTTCTTCCTCGTCCTCTAGCATGTCCTCCACTACCTGCAGACAGAAACAGAAGTCGTTTTTTGTGCTGTTAAAGGAGAGAATTTTGTTCTGTCATTTTGAACCTTTTAGAAATGAAAACTTTATTAACATTTGAAACACATGCACTGAGAGGGAACATTTGATCTAGAGATGGAGATTAGGAAAATGTTCTGCCTTTATTTGATTAAAACCAGGGTACTGGAGCCCAGTCAAGAGAATTATATTCAGGTGAAATGTTTTATGACAAAGAATTTGAAATATGTGTAAGGTAAACTAACATTAATTCAGGGGATGCTTTACATCAGGAAATCTCCTTTCTACCTATTCTGCTGTCTATATTAATCAGGCACTTTACATTTAGAGCTAGATAACTAAGCATGAAGCAGCTATGCTATTTCTAATTTACTTTTCTCCAAACCCTAAGATAAAACACCATCTCTGTTAATTGATTCATGCTGGTGATCTATGGCATAAAACTAACAATGTCTTTTATGGCTCAACTTTTAATTCTTATGTATAAAATCAACTATCTCTTTACTACTTTTTGATTTTGTAGATTACCTAGTTCTGTGATTTTACACAAAGATTATAAGGGCGAATAATAGTATAAGAAATTTGGAAAAGTATCCTATAATCACGTGTATGTGTGCAGTATAAATAAGTTTGGGTATGCATATGTATATTTTTAAGTTGCTCCTAGCTCACCTACTTTAGTAGAATGGAACAGTCATTTTTGGATTTGCCAAATAATTTCCCCTTGCCTCAGTCAATATATAACTGCAGGTATTGAGAATGGGACTTATTTCAGGATTTTTTTTTAGTGGCTTTATACACTTAAGACAAACATATACTTATGAACTCCATGAAAATAAAAATTATAAAAAACCTCCAGGTGGGGGGATTGAGTGAGTCCAACTTACTGTATTTATGACATTTTATATGCTCTCCAAGTTTTTATGGTGGTTTTCTTTTTTCCTAATCCAGCCTGAGCATTTCTAAATAGACTCAGTAGAATCATGGTTATCAAATATTTTAAAATCTTTCAAAACTCATCACACAGGGCACTGACACCTCACCCCTCTTTCACGTGACCTTTAGATACAACCAGGAAGTCTATGAGTGAAAAATTTCAATAACCAAGACTCTACTATGCAAAGCACTGTATAAACTGAGATGATGTGTCAGAATTCTGTTATTCCTAATATTTTTTTGTGAAGTGTCTATTTAGATCATTTGCCCCTTTTTTGATTGGGTTATTTGTTTTCTTAGCTGTGCGTTTCTTGAATTCTCTGTATATTCTCATATTTTTCTAAATATTCTGAAAGTATTCAGTGATTTAAAAGAATAACCCATGTACAAACTTCCAGGTCTCATTAACAAAAAACATTTGAAAACATGTAAAATTTTTCCTAATTCAATGTCATACTTTATATCTTCTGTTAAGTAGCAGGATTTTGTGGTCCTTCATTTAGACACACAGCTCTTCAAAAGAATCATGGTAGCACAACATGCTATTTCCAATACATGACAAGAGCTTAGGCTACTTTGGGAACATATAAAGCAATTCATATTCAACAAGAAAGATGAACTCTTGGTATACTAACTACATTCAGCCACTCCATAAGCATTGATCATAGACCTCCTTGCCAAAGCACACAATTCTAGGCAATGTGAGGAAACAAAGATTAGTAACACATAGATACTTCTATACTCATATCAGCCCTATGGAAGCTCAATAGGGATTATTAGATAAGCCTTAATGTTCACTTTTGATTTTCTCTAATTTGAAATATTCATGTTACAATATACTGACAACAATAGTGATAATGTACAACAGAGGTGATATATGCCAGGCTATCCCAAACTGGGCTATTTTGATGGAGGCTTAAAAAGAAAAAGCAGTCAGGCATGGTGGTGCATGCTTACAATCCCAGTACTTGGAAAGCTGAGACCGGAAGATCTGGGTTCACCGCCAGCCTCAGCTACTTAGTGAGGCCCTCCGCAACTTAGTGAGACCATATTTCAAAATAAAGAATAAAAACAGGGCTGGGGATGTAGCTCAGAGGTGGCATGCCCCTGGGTTCAATCTCCAGTTCCACACACACACACACAAAAAAAGAAAAAAGCAACTACAATGTTTCAATACATTGTGCTTTACAATTGAAAAACATTTTTTAAAAGCAGGTCTCTCTAAGTTACCGTACACGTGTCTTAAATCTTCCATCTTCTTGTCTCAGTCTGCCAAGTACTGAGATTAGAGGTGCAAGCCACCCTACCTGGCATAAAATTGCCTTTAAAATTTTAGATTTAAATGAAGTGGTTTTTTTTTTTTTTTTGGCTAAAATTACCTACGCAGAGTCATATCAACTATGTCAAGGAAAATGAAACATTATACTTTTACTCCTGTGAATAAACTGAAGTAATATCTTTTTTTTTTTTTGCAGTAACTGGGGATTGAACTCAGGGGTGTTCTACCTCCAAGCTATACCCCCAGCCCTATTTTTTTATTCTTTATTTTGAAACCGAGTCTCACTAAGTTGCCGAGTGCCTCACTAGGTAGCTGAGGCTGGCCGTGAACCCGGATCTTCCAGTCTCAGCCTCCCGAATGCTAGGATTACAAGCGTGCACCACCACACCTGGCTAATATCATAGTTTTAAAAAATGTTTCATATGACTTTTTTCTACTTATTTATCATCACACTGAATGTGCTACAGAGGCAGAATGTCAGATTGTGCCTAGTAGAGCACAAGGTATATAACAGGTGTTTAAGAAATATTTTTTGAGTGAATGGAAGAACACAGCATTTTTCTTCATATCTTTGAACACACTCTTTGGTAAAGCATCTCTCATTTATCTTGTGGGTCTCACTTTGCTCACTTTGAAAGACTTATACCTAATCAATGATGCAACTTAATGAGAGTAAACAATCAAAATGCTTTCATAGACATGCTTGGAAATAGAAACCATGATTATTTAATCTTTAAGATTTGGAGATTTCTACTATATTCAGATTATTTATTTATTTATTTATGGTACTGGGAATTGAACCCTGGCAGTCTACCTCTGTACTACACCCCAGCCCTTTTTATTTTGAAACAGAATCTTGATAAGTAGCTGAGGCTGGCCTCAAACATTTGATCCTCCTGTCTCAGCCTCCCAAGGACTTGCATTACAGGCATGCACCACCATGCCCGGGCTCCAGATTAATTTTTAAAAATTCAAAGTATGATTGAGCCATAAAACAAACTACTAGCTTCATTTACACATTTTTCAAGTCAGCTGAGGCTCTTATGTTCAAGTATGATTCAAAGAGTTCTACAGAATCAGGCTTTCATTTGCAAAACCCAAACTGTTCCTACCCTGCACAAGTGGGTAATTGGCTACGCACAATTGCTCCACAAATGTGCAGCCAGAACCACCCAATACAACCATTTGCTTTTACATTTGGCAGAAAAGCGTTGTGTTAGCGAGAGGCCTTTGTGTTGTGTTTTAGCACTCTAGTGAGGGCTTTTCCCCTCCTCTAGTGCCTTTTTAATGTTACATCATAAACATCTACAAGTGAGGATTTATAATACATATGGTTTCATATTGATGCCTTTAAGCCTCTTCAGAATGTATCCCCCTATTCCATTTTGCTCAGGTGGAGCTTAAGGTGCCTTGGAAAATGGAGATGATAATACCCCCATCCCATAGTGCTGATTAAGGTCCAATGAGATGATGCATGTAAAGTGTTTAGCACAGTCCCTGAAGCAAAAGAAGCTTTCAAAAATATTTATAAAATAATATCAACTTAATATTTCAGTATTAACTTTTGGAAATGAAATTATATCATTTTTCCTGGACAAAATATCCTATGTTATTACTGACATACAAAATTCTCATTCATGTTTTCAATGACACTAAGAAACATATATAAAGGCACACATAAAAGTGTGGATAAAGATTGCAAATTAAAATGATGCTTTCACAACTAATATTCAGGCTTTAGTGGTCCAGTGAGATGGAGGACTCTCAGGGCAAGAGTGTCTCAGAAACTGAGCTTTGTTTTCAGACATGAGCTCCAGACAAATGCAGTCAACTCAGAAACCACAAAATAAGCTTTTAAAAACAAACTGTATTGTGTTGGGGATGGAGTTCAGTGGTAGAGTGCTTGCTTAGCATGAAGCCCTGGGTTCAATCCCCAGCTCTGTGCTGGAAAAGAAAAACTGTATATAACACCGAAGTGCATTTAATGACTGCACAAAATAGCAACCTTTCCCAGAGAACTCAAAGAACACCTGCTACTTAAAAGGATAGTGCTGGAGTTTAACACTTTAACTAAAGAAAACAAATAAAATACAGGAGACCCAGTCTCAAATTCCAGCTCTTTCCTCTTCAAATAAAACCAAATAAGCACTATATAGTTTTGTTTTCAAGTAAAGCCCACTTGCCCAAACATTTGTCAGCAATAACACACACACACACACACACACACACACACACACACACACACAATTTCCCTAACAGGGAAAAAATGCATGTGGTAGAAAACACATTTACAAAGTTGAATTTTTTTCTTTTTTCTTAAAAGGGAATATCTCAGATCGGCTGGCTCTGGAATTCTCTTTCCAAATTATGCTTTCTGATACCTTGCTTGAAAGCAAGTAGTATTAATCAAACAAAGGAAGGGCACTAGGGAAATCAGAAAGATGTAATGCAAGCAGTTAAAAGTGACATGACCTTCTGTAATGTCGCTCGTCACAGACTTATATGCCACACGCTGGAGGAAGGTCTTGAAAGAACGGATTCTTGGTACTATTCCTTGAATGTAATACTAATAAAGATGACATTTTAAAAAACACACATAGACAGTCCCAAATCCAGCGTGCCAGCTACATTACAGCCAAAGAATAAGCAGATAACATTATTTTTAAAAGCATAATATTTCTTCTTCCACATTAAATATTTGCTGAAGATCTGTCATTAACATACAAAATAAAATATATGGCTTTACGTTTTAAAAAATCTATTCTCAAAATGTAACAGAACTGCATCGATAGGATTTATGTCTTATTTAGTTGTATAGTTCTTTTAATAGAAGACTTCTAATTCTATTCCAACACAATGAAATATTGTGATTTGCAAGCAAATAAAGTGTTATTTGAGTAAAATGTTAATAATGACATTGATAGTTTGAATGAAAATATGTTATGTTTAGAATTATTCTATCAGACAAAGATACATAAGGGAGTTGACCTGATAGAGCTTAAAAAAAAAAAAAAGAGCAACACAGTGAAAAGATGAGAAAACATGAATTCAGGTAAACAATTAAAATCCTGGTGGACAGTGGGAACTTATTGCTACTAATAGCAATTTAACAGGCATTCTTAAACTTAGGGTGATCAAAGGAGGTCAAAAGGTCCTTAAATAATTCTGAAAGTAGTTCATATTCTGATTTTTCCTAGGAATAATGTCTTCTACTTATTTAAATCCCATAAAATGAAAAAATAACAGAAGGAATTTTGGTTGTGCTAACCTTGTTAAGGTAAGTACTGAGTAATGTGAAACTAAAACCTCTCAGAAGCTAATGCTGACACAAACTGGTTTCTTGTATATGTTTACTTTTGTTTTCCTTGAAAATAATCCTTGAATTAAATGGATGTTTTGCTATGTTCAGAATGAATAGTTTCACCATTCCAATTGCTTTACTCAAAAACAGACTATAAAAAAGCAACACATTTAAATTAGAAATCACTGCTGTCCAGATGTGCAACCACAATGTTAAAATGTTAAAAAAGAAAATTGTCACAAAAGAAAGAAGTTTCATACTTAATTTCATATGCATAGAACATCCAAGTGTGTACAGATGCTTATATTTGGATACATTACAAACCAAATGCCTGTTTCCACCCTAGAGATATGGAAAAATTAGGGGAGAGTGGCATTCCTCAGTGTGGTCTGGAGTTCATTTATACCATTGTGTGTGCATGAACCAAGCAGAGCATGCATATGTGTGTCAATGGATTTATAACATGTGTAAGTATAATATGAAATTATGGAATGTCTATGGATTGGGAAGATGCAAATAGCCACTTAAATTATTTTGGGTCACTTGAAAGTACCAGAGGTTGGGCTGAAGACTTTTGTGCTCAATAAGATCATTAAAGGAGTGCCTATGCAGACATTTTTACTACAGGACACCTGCTTCCTACCAGATCTTCTGAGAAGCAACTTTTGCAAAATAAGTGACAAAATGAGTGGCAAAATTAATCTGCACATATAATTTACTCCATGTTTGTAAGAATAAAAAGACTCATAAACAGGTCTGGGGTTTTATCCAGTGTATCTCAAAAGCAACTCCATGTGTGATGGCTTCTTAGTTTGAATCACACTATTAAGAATTTGACCTTGAAGTATTTCAGCTACAGTAGTCATCAAGATAACTGAACCACTAGATGTAATAATAATTAGTGTGATAGGCTTGCCAGCGAGGCTGAATATATTGCAATGCAAAAGAAGGCAGACTAAAAGAAAAGCATTAGTATTTATTGCTAAAAGACTTCCTGATTTTTACAGAGACACTCAAATACAATTATTTCTTCTTGCAGAATGAGTTTCCTTGGCTCATTCTGGGAAGTGCCATGTTGTAATTTAGTCTGATTCTTAATAGGAAATGTGACTTTAATGTGGCTATCAGATGACTTTTGATTCATGCCACTGATTACAACCGGTATTCTGCATCATCAACAGCATTCTTATTTGCAGTATAATATGCTTTGCTATAAGGTGCAAGGACTGTAAATTTACTTTACTGGCCAAGAGTATGTAACCTTTCATTTTCTTAAGTGTCAGCTTAATATGCAGAAAACCCCTTCCATTAAGAAAAGCTAAACAATAACTAATATAAATTATATAATTGGCATAAGCATCTTAAGTGAATTTCTTTTCATATTTCCTTCTCAGTATTCTAAAATGTTTATTCTTACACTTACACAAAGCACTGTGAACAGAATTCTAGTGTTTATTTGAACTCTGTCTCCATCTAAAGGCTTCCTGATGTATTGTATTTTTTGCTTGCAGGAAAATTCTATTCTTGGTGCCTTTAGAATAATGCATATTACTTCAGTTAAGTAGGGAAAAATAGGTCAACTATAGTGTGCTTGTTAAATAATGATGCTTTCTTGAAACCATATTATTTTTCAGGTTAAAAAGGATAAAGAATACCAAAAAACTTGAGCTTTTTAATGTTCTTCTTTGCAAGTGAAATTAAAAGATAACTAGACTATAAAAGTTTTCAAAACAAAATATTTTTGTTCACTAAGAATAAACCACTCAAATGAAGAAAATTATTTTCTTAAGCCTCTAATTTAAAGCCAAATTTCCATTCCAGAATGAAAACCTAGTGACAAAAAAGGCACAATTTTACATTTCAATTTTTTAGAACAACCTTAGTAAATTTTATTTTGTAAGCTAATAAGAGGTCCGTATTTATTTAATGCATTTTCTGCAATGCAAGAAAAGGAAGCTTCTGTAACATCTGTAAGAGAGCATGTCCTGTTATATATAAAATTATCAAGGCTAATTTCAATATCATGTACTGGGAAGGGAGGGAGCTGGGGGAAGCTCACCAAGTGCTGTGTGTATGTATATCTCTATCACTCTGAACTTCATTGTGATGTGAGGCTACAACACACCAATAAAAATATATATTTAAAAAAGAGCATGTCCTGCCATCTCCTCACACATGTCCCTTGCTCTAACACCATCAGTTATGGTCAGGAGCATCAAAGCTGAAATAGGCAAGGCGTTCTTGGTTGGGTAAATGCATAGTGTATGTAATACAGGTAACTACTACACTTTGGGAACATTGAGGATCTTTGAAGAATTTTAAAAGCAAACATTTATTTTGGAGATTAATGCTGGCAAACTTTTGGACCATATGGATCTGTTGGGTTTGATTCACTTTTGATGAAAATGACAGCAACTGGCTATTCTGAGCAATGTGTTGGAGGTCATGGAGGGGGTGAGTGGAGTGGGTACAGATTTGCAGAGAAAAATGTTCTGACATTAAGAATTTTTTCACCTAGAATTTTGGGAGCCTGAGAAAAGATGGAGCATTTTATAATGTCTAAAAATTAACATCAGAGGGCTTCAGTTCTTTGATTATATCTTTTTTTTCTGTAAGTAATAAAATATTTTTGATCTTTTTTATTCGGAATAATCTTCACAAAATAAACCCCTAATGGGCCTGGACCTACATTTGGACTGGAAAAAAATGTCTGTGGTGATATTAAAAGCCTGAATAAAAAGAATGTTCAGGAAGTCCCACATAAACCCCTGTGACCGTTCTACAGGGGCTTTCCGCCACATAGCACAGAGCTCTCTCTATAGTCTCAAAAGCCGGCCTGGTCCACTTAGCATTTCTGCTTTATGTAGTGTACTGTGTGATTGCTAAATTAGTGCATAATGCATTTATAATATTTATAGTACCAACATTTAGTTAAATAACCTTTATGTAAGATTTATGTTGATTTTTTTTATTTCTCATTTAATGGCAAATTATGAAGAGCATGTTTCATAAAGATAATTCTCCATTTAAATTCATCAGTCCATTAAATATTAAAATTATGTTTCTGATGCAATCGAGAACAAATTTGTCCAGCTTCAGTGATTATTTGCACTCATAAAAATTAGGCTTGATTAATAAAATTTAAATGCTTGATTAAGTTGACATTTTCATGTTCCATTCTGATTTATTAAAATTAGTCCCTGTCTCCAGGCCTGGTATGCTAGTGTAGGCTTACCTTTCCCTTCCTCTTATCCAATACATCCTGAGTGAGCCTGTTAGAAAAGAGTATTTTGCTTCTGGACTCAAGGATTTCAGTGAAATGCCCTGTTCTTTGCTCATAATGCTGCCTGCTTTTGTCTTTATACACTTTGTGTGGTGGAGAATACAATAATAAAAAAGTGTTTCTTTTACATATTTATAGATATAATCTGTGAAATGACACCGTATTTCTGTAAAATTCAGAAGCTTTAATCTATTGAAGATTGATTTTGTTCAAGTTTCTTTATATTTTTTTTTTTCCCCCTGGGGTACTGGGGATTGAACCCAGAGGTGTTCTACCTCTGAGCTACACCCATCCCCAGCTCTTTTTTTAAAAATTTGAAACAGAGTCTTGCTAAATTGCTAAAGGTTTCAATAAGTTGTTGAGGTGGGCATTGAACCTGTGATCCTCAGTCTCAGCCTCCCAAGTACTGGGATTACAGGCATGCACCATCACATGTGGTTTCTTCCTATGCTTTTTTACTGATATGTAGATTTTTATTTTTGTTAGGATTTCCATAGGCATAGCACAGGGATTATGAACACAAGAAATCTTAGTGTGGCAGTGCCATTATTTTCATCTATAATCTTTAAACTAAGAAGAATGACTAACGACTGTGGAAAGCCATTCTCTTCAATAGGATTTGGAAACTGTTCCAGAAAGTGAGTGCCTTACAAAACATCTAAACCAATAATTCCCACACCGGGTTACTGTTTTATATGTGGTACAGTGTCTGGTTGTCATTTATTGAGTACTTAGTATATGTTTAACACACAGTGTTGTCCCTTAAATCCCCAGAAAATCCAAATAAGGCATTGGCGAGGATAGTGAGGCTTAGGGGAGTAAATAAATGTGTATAACTAAAAAGTTGGTTTGGAATTTAATCCCAGGTCTTCCTCATTTCAATATTTGGTCTCTTAATGACTACCTTCTGGAAAGATGCAGTAACATTTTTAAGTTATTTCTGCTGTTGTCCATGGGAGTCTAACTCATTTGGGAATTTTGGATAGGTAAATTGACTTTCTCTTATTTAAGCAATGCCATAACATTAACATATAATTATATAGCGTATAATAAATAATAATGGTGTGCAATATTAATAGTGTACAGTATTTTCTTTTTCTTGTCTGATGAAATAAATCCAGTAACAAATGGCAATATCCTCAAAGGTGTACGTTAGTTTGGCCACTGAAATGTATCATTCCAGTTCTACATACTGTACAGTAAAAAAGGCCATATTGTTGTACACACTCAACAAATGTATTTCATACAATGCTTAACAAAATAAACTCTCAGGGTTATTGAACTCCTAATAAAAGTTCTAATTTATAAACATTTCCTACAAACAGATAAAGATTTATCATTTCATTTCCACTTTTTGTTTGTTAATGGAAGTCTTACAATTTTTTTTTAATCACCATTCTGAACCAGGAATACATTTCCACAAATATCATATGAAACCTGCCAATACTACTCACCATACAGTTCACGATGATCAAGATTAGCAGTGCAATCTAGTCACAGGGCTTGAGTTGGCAGGTGCCCCAAGAGGTGCTGCAGTTGGTCCTTCATCCTCCCTCCCTCCCTCACCACAATGTTTCTAGTAGTTTGGCCATTTACCAAAAGGACAATGGAAATGAATTTAGAAAAAAACAAATGGTAGACATAGGTAGGACAACATGTCCACACCAGTGAGTAGCTATTTTTTTCTTCTTTCCAAGTCCCATTTGTCAATTATAGAAATGCCAAAATCGTAGGGGCAAACCTCTTACAAGAAGAGAGGTGATGAGACCATTTGGCTGGCATGAGGCTCGACACTTGAGTTGTACACTCTGGAGAGCCATGAAGATGGTGAATTCACTGAATCCATGGGAGGCTTGGAGGGAGTTGGCATTGCAATGACTGTCTGGGGCTCCAGGGATCAAGAGAAAAATCAGCCATCTGTGGGGTCACACCTTCAGGTTTTCTTCACAATGACCCAGATAATTCATCTGGTGGGAAAGGAGTTGGGTTTCAGGGAAGAAATCCTCCGTAAGAACTAAGAGTACCTCCTCTTTGCTTCATTACATTCTTATATGCATCTCTGGAGACTCTGAGCAAGGAGGGGAGAATTCAGAAGGTGTCAGGGGCTAAAACAGGAGAGTATAAGTTATCTTCTAAGGCAACTACCACTAACTTTAAACTCTGCATCCTAATAGATCTAAAGCAAGAAGTGTGCCTTCCGGTGAGATCTTTAGAAAATTGAGTTTTAAAAATAGAAGTGTTTCTCTTTACATCTTTTTCTATATGAACTGACATGTCACGTACAAGTTACACTCATCTTCTACTATTCTGCCATTGTATCATTCCAATTCTAACTTGAGCTGCATTTGAGAGCAGAGTAAAAGGACAGTCTATAAACTCTGGAAGTATTAAAGGTAAACATGGAATTACAAGCAAAAGGGACAGACTGAAGAGTGAAGTGAGAACTCTGGCAATGGATATTTAGCCCATACTGTCCTGGGCAAGGAGTATTTTTTAAATCATCTTTGAACGACAACATGCTGTTGTTCAAATTTACAGCACTTGTGACTATTCAATAATTTTTTGTTGATTAGAAATATTTGCGCACAAAAATTAGACAGTTTTCGATTAGAAAGGAAAGACCAGACTAAAATATTTATTAAAATATTTGCAATTATGCTGCTATGTCTGAGAAATCTTGCTCTGTGCTGGGATTAGGTACACAAATGGAGAATAGAATTACAGCAATCGCAGGCTGGTGAAGAAGACCCATGGTGAGCCAATTACTGCAATACAGCAAAAACATTGTGCCTTTTATTATTATGGTTTCTCTCTAATTTGGTCTTGAGGTCTCTCTCTAGAGTGGCCATAAGCCACAATAGCTGCTTGCTAGGAGACAGCTCTGCTGGGGGGGGGGGGAACTGTGTGTCAGACACAGATATGACAAATTTGTATGTGAGGCCCAAGTGTGGCAGTCAGCTGAGATGCAACGGGAGGGGGATGAAGTCCCAGTGCATGAGACAGAAGGAATTTCTTGTGGGTCTCACAGAGGTTAGGGGTACCAAGCAGACGCTGAGAGATAAGTGGAGACATCAGGGAGCTCTACCAGTGGGTGGGGCTCAGGAGAGGAAGCAAGCACTTGTGGGAGTGTGTCTTTATTAGGGTCCATTGGCATTTTCCCCAGCTAGTTTAAAGAAAACACGTGCAAAGGCAGGAACTTATTTATGTGACTCTGGTGTTAAACATTAGGTTTTAGATGGTCAGCAGCTGTGGGGCATACTGGTTCTGGGGGTCAGTTAGATGTGGAACAAGTGAGTTATATTGCAAACAGTCATATAGGAGGGAAGTTTTAACCAGCCAAAGGTGATTCAGACAACTTAAGTCAGGTCTAAAAATGGATGCCTTGGCAGCAACTATATTAAGTCAATTTATGATGGAGAGAGGTAAGGGAGCTCAAAGGGGCAGGCTCACTTGAACTCTGCGAGCTCAAGTCGGTAGGGTAGATTGGGAAGGGGCAAAAGTGACAAGCCAGGGCTGGCTCTTCAGAAGAAATAATAAAGATAATTAGTGGTTACCCAGGCACATATACACCAAGTGCTAAAACTTTAATAAGTGGCAAATTAACATTAAGTACCCCAAATCTTCATAATGCATATACTTTCCCCTAAAATTCTTCAAGGACTTTGCTGAAGGGCATTAATTACTAAAGTAGTGCAAAACGTTGCTCAGGAATTATGACATTATTTGAGATGGCAAAAATATTTGAAGCATTTATAAACAGAGTGTCTAATAAAGAAACATATAGAATTTGTCTAGTGAAAAGTATGAACCATTAAAAATCATGTGGTAGGCTGGACATGGTGGAGCATGCCTGGAATTCCAGTATTTGAGAGACTGACATAGAAGGATCAGAGGTTCAAGGCCAGCATGCAGTAATTTAGTGAGGCCCTCAGCAACTTAATGAGACCATTTCAAAATAAAAAATAAAATAGGCCTAAGGGTGTAGCTCAGAGGTAGAATGCCCCTGTTTTCAATTCCCATTAAAGCAAACAAACAAACAAACAAAAAATCGTGTGGTAGAAGGTTTTCCGGCAATATGAGTGATACTTTAGATATGTTACATAGAATATAAATTTAAATGAGCTAATAGTGCGTTCAACACCATTAGTTTTTTTTTGTAAAAAACAAAATATGTATGATAAGCAAGAAATATAAATTTATAAATATTTTAGGAGTAGAAGGCACACACACACACACACACACACACACACACATATATATATATATATATATAGAGAGAGAGAGAGAGAGAGAATGAATTAGAGAATATTTGAGAAACTACAACATATACTCTACTCCTGTTCTCTCACTGCAGCTGGGACCACCTACCCTGTCTTCCTTTCGAAAGGCCATGGACCTACCATCCTTCAAAGCTCCTCTTTCTCCCAGAGTAGAAGGCTCCTCCTCCAACTCCTTTCTTAAGTGGTGGGGCCTCATGGCCTGTGGCTGGGCTGCCACCTGCTCAGGTTGTAAACTGCGGTTCACACATACACTGCACATGGCGTAGCTGGAGGCAGAGCCTAGGAGCAGCCCGGAGCAAGGCACTGGGGGAAGAGTCTGACCTTCACCAGGACTGCAGTTGCCCCAATTCACCTGTGCCTTTGCCAGGCTCTCTATGTCTACAGAGCCATGGTGCATCACACTCCAGCCTCAGGCCTCTTACATGCCATACCTGTGGCAAGGACCTCCAGTGCCCCAACCATGCTGCCTGTCAATCCACGGTGCTCATGAAGCTTTTGAAATGCCACCAAGCTGGCACAGCACATGTGGCCCACGTTGGAGATCACTGCCTGCTCTGGGTCATCACATCTGCTCCACATGCAGCACTCCCACCCAAACCCAGTGGCTCTGCTGAGTCACCGCCTTATCCTGGGACTCAGTTTCCCTATTTGTCCACTTTTCCTTTCCTCCTCCCTTTCTATCTGTGTCATGGTGACAAAGTGCTTGCCTTCCCTGGGCCGGTGGAATGGGTTGATAGGAGAGACAGAGGACCTAGGTCTGGATACCAGTCAGAATTAGGTTCTGGTCCAGCAGTGCTGCAGGAACCTCTGCAAGTGGTGCAACCTCTCTGTGCCCTGGTTCCTTGCTCTTCCAAGTGATGAACAATTGTCCCATTGAATGAGGTGACAAAAGAGCATGGGCGTCTGCTGGTTCACTTGTGTTTCTCCTCCTTTTGTCTAATTCTCCTCCTTTTTGTTCAATAAATATTGCTCACTCCAAAACAAACAAAAAACAAACGCAAACAACAAAAGCCACACATGCAATTATGATGGAATAAAAGTGAAATTAAGCTGGAGCTCTGGTTTGGATGGGGCCAACTCTTCAGAGTCTTCTGTGCTTTGCTTGAAGATGTTAGAGTACTACCAAAGTAGCACAGTGATGCAATTGGAATCTTATTTTAGAATGATCACCTTCCTACAGGTCTACAGGTAAGAATACAAGGTGCAATTGGGATAAAGTTGCCAGGTAAATACAAGAAATCCAGTTAAATTGGAATTCAAATATATAATGAATACTATTTAATAAAAGTAGTTACTGTTGTAATTTAAAATTCCAATTAGATTGTCATCTGTGTTTTCATTTGCTAAGTCTGGCAACTGTAACTTGGGATAAATTAATTGGACCTCAGGGCTGGAATTTGAAGGGAATCTATAAAGTTAAAGGCCTGGTCATCTTCTGAGAAGGAAGGGATGGTAGCTTGGTGAAGGGGCTGGGGCTTGGGACAAGTAGAGAAAATGTAGAAATCCTATTGGTCATGTCCAGATCCTGATAAGGAAATGGGCATTCATGTGTTGGGCACTGCTCTGCCCAGTGACTAGCTAGCAAGGTTTAGCAGTTGGTGAATAGCTTTGAGGAGGGTCATAGGGATGAATTTTTCCAGTGATATCTAATTGGCTGTTGTTTTTGACCTTTTAGGCCAGTGATTGCATTGGAAAACTAAAGGCCTGGTACTTTCATGGTCCTTTCAGATTTCTATAAGCTGGTGACCTTCCGAGAAAAAAAAATAATGAGAAAATTGCAGTTGAAATAAGCTCAAAGAAGAAAAGAGTAATCATCCATTTTTAGATGTGTTTACAGGCTGCATGAGTCAGTGCTGCTTCTGGTAAGAGCACTGAGTATGTGGTATTTTTTGGTACTGAGATGCAAACATAAGAGCCTTGTGGTCTATGCTGCTTCAGTGAATGAGAGAATCCTTATTAAAGTAGAAAGGGTCTGACTATATTAAAGTGCTTTTGTAGCCGGGCATGGTGACACATGCCTGCAATCCGAGTACTTGGTAGACTGAGATAGGAGAATTGCAAGTTTGAGGACAGCCTCTGCAACTTAGTAAGTCCCTGTTTCAAAATAAAAATAAAATGAGCTAGTGGTACAGTTCAGTGGTAGAAGGCCCCTGGGTCACAGCCCTCCCCCCTCCAGTACTGCAAACAAAAACAAAAACAAAAACAAAAACCAAACCAAACCAAACCAACCAACCAAACAAACAAACAAACACCCACAAAAAACAACACACACACACAAAAAAACCCCACAACAACAACAAAAAAAAGCAATGCTTTTGTATATAGAGTCCTCTCCTCTCTCAGCTTGGCTTTGGCCAATCTCTTGAGATGTTCTGAGGAGTAGTTCACTTATTAACAATTCCACATATTCAAATATTCTACCATGGACTGTTTTGGAACCAAGAGTACTGGCTTAAAAAACAATAAATGCATTTTATTGATAGGGATGGATGCAGCTCAAACATCAATTTCTTTGGTGGACCTTCCCAGTTTTTCTAACAATAGTATTTATGGTGGCAATTTTTTTCCTTATCAGCTTCATTTGTAGAGATAAGTACTCTGGAACTAATTGGACTAGACCCTAAAAGAAACAGTATTCAGTACTATTCTAAAGGGAAAAGAAGAATGGAATGTTTTGTCATTAGGGGGAGCTAACTAAACATTGCGGTATTTACTAAAGTATTTCAGCAAGGCAGACTTTGTCACAATTTGTGTCACAGCCGTATCATGAGTCAGAATGATTTCATTGATTTGCCCCACTCTTCAGTCTTGTAATGCTGCCATTGATTAGGCAACTGAGATTGTTGTGTAGGAGGAATATCATGACAGTGAGAATGAATGTTCTTTTAAAGTATAATTAAAAAATGCTGCTTGAAGAATTTCTGTATGTCAAAGAAATTCAAAGCCTTGCTTCACTGATGTGGAAGAGTCTCGACTTTGATTTACTCCCAAGCTCACCTGAGTGAGTGGAAGATCGTTCTCCTGGCCACGGATGCTTTTGAAATCAACGAGGGCATCTGGGCTGGAACAGATGACCAGCAGTTTCTTGAGGAATCTCGGGGAAGGAATTGGGAGACATTTGGGATTCTGTGGAAAGCTCTGGACACTTAGAAAGTGGTCCCTTGGGAAAGACATGCCCAAGTGTACACTACAGAAATAGCCTGGGGCTTCAGAAAAACACAGAACTGGGTTCACATCACACTTAACCTGGGAGTTCATTATTTTCCTCTTTTGTTTTGAATCGCCTCACTTGTGAAATGGGGGTAAAATCATTATAAATATGAGAAAGAGGTGATGTCTCCAAAAGGCTTAGCAGGATATCTAATACACAGAAGTTATTTATTTATTTTTTGCGGTACTGGGGGTTGAACTCAGGGGCGTTCTATCTCCGAGCTATACCCCCAAGCCCTATTTTTTATTCTTTATTTTGAAACTGAGTCTCACTAAGTTGCGGAGTGCCTCACTAGGTAGCTAAGGCTGGCCGCAAACCCGGATCCTCCGGACTCAGCCTCCCGAATGCTGGGATTACAAGCGTGCGCCACCACACCTGGCCACAGAAGTTATTTAATAGACATCCATTCTACTTCTGTGAATGAACAGTAAGCAAGCTCAAGGGGATGGGGTGGGAAAATTAAAATTAATGTTTATTATCCTTTTTTTGTGGTACAGGGGATTGAACTCAGGGGCATTCTACCTCCGAGCTATACCCCCAGCCCTATTTTATTCTTTATTTTGAAACAGGGTCTCACTAAGTTGTGGAGTGCCTCACTAGGTAGCTGAGGCTGGCCGAGAACCCGGATCCTCCGGTCTCAGCCTCCCAAATGCTGGTATTACAAGCTACAAGCATGTGCTACCATGCCCGGCTTCCTTTTTTTTTTTTTTTAAATATGGAATGCTTTACAAATTTGCATGTTATTCTTGCTCATGGGCCATGTTAATCTTCTCTGTATCATTCTGAATTTAGTGTATGTGCTGCCAAAGCTAGAACAAATGTTTACTATCAATGTGACTGCTTGAAGGTATAGTTAGTGCTGTGTGTTTTTCTGAAACTCACAGGAGAAACTTGCCCAGGGAGAGGTGAGGTGTACCAAAGTAAAGCTCCAAGAGGAAATATAATTGGTGATTAGGAGTACAGACTTTAAACAGATGACTTTAGACTATGTGCTTTTGGATGAGGTAGTTAACCCCTCTGGCCCTGTTTCTCTGTAAGTAAAATAGAAATAGTGATACCTATAGAGTGTGCAATAGACTCCTGGTTTGCTCAGTCAACCCATTCCTTCCCTGAGACTTGAGTCCCTTTTCTTAAGGAAGGGCTCATGTAGCCATAGCGTTTTCCTCTCCTTTATTGCTATGCTGGCACAGTCAGCCTCTCTTTCCGGAGAGGACTAAGTGTCTTGAGGAATACAAAGTGCTTCATAGGGCACCCAGGGTGTAAGGAAGGAATTTTTAAACCCAAAGTAAAAACCAATTCCTGGTATGGGCTCTTTGACTTACTGCTCTTTTTGTCTATAGGACTGCAATTTGGCTGGTTGGTACAAGCCTAATAAGCAGTGCAGGGGAGAATTTTCCTCAGGTTTTGGAGTGACAGCTCAGGCCAAAAGAAGGATGACATTTCTATTTATAAATCCCTTTCATGCCAGGGATATTTCTGAATGAAGCATGTAATGAACAGTTTTCTCTGGAAAGCCTAACAGTACTCATGCTAGAAATTTTAATGTCATGGTCCCAGTATAGGTAGATTCAGAGCTAGGGCTGCTTATTTTTTAACTCTGACTAGTAAAATGTGGAGGTAAAAGACTCTTTCTAACCATGCTTCTTTCTCATTAGCACCCTCTGAGTCTACAGCTTCAGTCTCAGGAATGGCTGACTAACTACCCTGTTTTTAACAGGTTCAGTTTATTAAACACAGCAAAACTTCTTCAGCCTGGATTATATCTTATTTTTCTTATTAAACTAGAATAGGAACTGTGGTGGGAGAAAGGTAAGGGTTTCAGTTCCTGTGATCTTAAGGATCTCCAAGAAGGGAAGGCTTTCCATAATAAACAGTAAACACACAAAGAAACTTTCCTAATGTAATATTAATCTCAACTATCTTTTCTATCTGAAGATAATCATTTTATTTTTATATGCTTTTATTGGTGCATTATAGTCTCACATCATAATTTCAATCATGTTGACTAATGGAAGGGGAGAGGGAAGAGTGAGGTTCATTAATGGTAGCATCAACTATGTGTACATATGTGAAAATACTAATGTCAATTTCAGTACTCAACTATCAATTGATATACTGAAGACAGAATGTTTGTCCATGTGCCCACTTTTCATTTTTCACAAATGGTTATCTCCTTTCCACTTTCAACTTTTTATGTCACGGAAATATTATTTCTTTTTCTCTCTTTTCTATAAAGATCTGAAGACCATCTTAATTTTTTTCTTTTTATAGTTTTCATCCTAATTGAATTTTCTCCACTGAATATACATATTTGTTTGTTTGTTTTTATCCCATGGCAGAAAATTCTTTTGTTCTCTCAAACAGAAAGTTTTCTGGTTTGTGATCAGTCAACAATGTTAATGTACCTCTGAGATCCTGTAGTGTTTTCACACATGCTGAGAGATCCTGCAATATTTTGGGGGCTACCAATAAAGGCTTAGGCCAAAATACTGTTCTTCCAGGGCTATGTAATATGCAGAAGAGTCATTTAGTCATAGCACAGCACCCCTTACAAACACTTTCCCTTAATTTGTGAGTGCACGGACACCACACACACACACACACACACACACACACACACACACACACACACACACACAAAATAATCTGTAACCAGGAAAGTATAATCCAGGTTTCTTTTCAAAAGGAGCAACCAGTTCAAATGCACAGCTGGGTATGCCAGAAAACACATAATTAGACAAATTGGATTTAAGAGTTACGTAAGGTCTCTACTGAGCCAGTGAATAAGAAGCTGAATGAAACGTTGTGATTGCTGCTCTGGTGCCTGGAAAGAACAGAATATGTGGATATGTGTGTTTGGGGCAAATAAAAGGCAATTACTGGGAGTTATGGAGTGTAGTTGGCATTCCATGAGAGTTAGACTATAGAATGTTCCACAGTGGGCTGTGCTGGGGGAGACAATGTTGTCCATGGCTAAAGGGGAAGTCTGCTAGAAGAGATGTGCCGAAAAGGAAAAGATTTGGTAAATTCTATTTTGGAGTTGTATTTTGTAAAAAAATAAAATAAAAAATAAAAAATAAAGGGCAGTTGAAAAAGTACATGTTATGTAATTTTAATTACATGTTATGTAATTTTTTAACAGTCTTATAAAAAGTCTCAGAGAATTTTAAGTACTGAGGATATATAATCTATTATTATTTCCCCTGTAAAAGTGGACTTTTCCATCCAAGGCATGTATGTTCTGGAAAAGATAGCAAGCCAAATCTACAGTTTCAGAATTTTTCACTAAGAATTCTCAAACCAATGACTAAATATTGAAGATAAGGCCCCACATAGGATTAAGAAGCTAAAACTAAATTACCACTTTCTCCTATTTGCAAATAATCTTATTTGCAAATTTGTCTCAAGGCAACTGAGTGAAAAGTAGATATTCTCTCTCGACAATCTCCCTGAAATAAATGGGACAAAAAAGCAATTGTCTGAGAGAGTCCTATTTTCTTAAAGAAAATATCCTGGATTAATTGACAAAAGTACCTATTAGTCCCCAGGATACCAATGTTTATGGCATTTGGGACTTGTCACTCAGTGTGCAATTTAAATATATATCCATAAAATGCTTGCCAATAATAATAACTTCTTCTCTATTGATGCTGCCTAACCATTAAAAATCTGTATTTTCTATCTTATATTTGGTTTGATACAGTTTATAGGAAGTGTTTGGAACACCTCTAATTTGCAAAGCACATGCTAGAGACAGTGGCAAATGCAAAGATGAGCAAGGAGTCTCTTCCCTTGCATTTATAACCTAATGAGATACAGAAACAGAATAGGGAAGTAAACAGGGGGTGCTGTTGGTAACTTTTTCATTTACTTGGCAGTTGTGCATCAAGATTTTTCTTTTATTTTGATAATAATGAAAATAATTTTGAAGAAGTATATTTTGCTTTTGTTAACACTTGAAGTATACTTTCCTTCAAAGGGAAGTTCTTTTATGTTACAGATATATTTGTGCCATCTTCATGACACATTATTATAATAAAGTATTATGTAATATTTAAAACTGATGATCAAATAACTCTGCATCATTATGCATACAGTAGATGGCAAAAAGCCTGGATTATAAATCAAATGGAGATGCTGAATGGCAAATTTTAAAATGCTTATGTAATATGATGAGAACATATAGCTACCTAGCTGCTTCTCATGTTTGACAATTCTTTAAAATCCTCTCAATGGCTGTCTTTCTGGATATCGAATTGCAAATGTCACATTTGGACATTTCCTTTCCTTACCTCATGTATTTGCATGGGAGAAAGGTTTTAGAAGCATATTTGTCAAGGATATAGTGACTGGAACAATCCAAAGGGAACTAGGCTTGGCAAGAGAACAATGAAAGTACAAAAGTGATTAGTGTGCTTACCTTCTGTTTCAGAGAGAGAGAGAGAGAGAGACAGAGAGAGAGAGAGAGAGAGCGCTCACACATTCTAAAGCCTTTTAGAAATGCCAAAGAGGATAGGTGAGTTTAGTTTAACTTTCCCTAGGTTTCATGAAAGATCTTCATCCTTAAGCCAGCATCTCAATACACACCTGTCACAGAGAAGGATATCTGCTGTTGTTCAGTGAATGAGTTTAGGTACTTTAACTCACTTTTCCAGGCAACCAACCAACATCCCTCCCTCCCTTCCTCTCTTCTTTCCTTCTTTACAATAGCAGTGCACAGAGAGCTGTTTTAAGTAAAATACATTCACTTAGTGAGATTATTAATAATTTTGTGACATTTTGATTCAGGATTAAGATATAAAACTAATAAGGAGACTAAAAGCAACAATCATTTCTAGTAACAGCCACTTATGATTAAGAAGTAGAGCTTACTCCTTGGTGTGCTCCTCCCCCAATTTAGTTTCTTCCAAGATGAGTAATGATAGACACAGGTGAATACTTTCTATTCTGTTAGGATCAAACAGTTGTTAGTTTTGAGCTGATAAAAATTTCCTCCAAACAGGAATATTTATAGACATAATTTCTGGTTTGCAAAACCAAACTCAATGTTGATTTTGTCAAAGAGACTAGGGAAAGAACACACACACACACACACACACACACACACACACACACACACACACACACACGGGCAGGAAAGGAGAGACTTACTGTATCACGTGGCCTGCTATCTTTCCCTGATATTATCAAGAAGTAGTTCCATGTCAATAGTAACAACAAAACCAGTGGTATCATGTAGAGCTCAAAGTTCCAGACAACAAAGAGAAAGAGCTGGAGGAGAGAGAAGAGAGAAAAAGAGATGAGTCAACTCTGAATTTCATTAGATGGACTCTTGTATTCATGCTCCACTTCAAAACCCACACAACTAAATGCTTCAGGACAGGAAGATTTATCTTGCAAACAAAGCCTTGGGAACTTGTTAGGCATTTTTCTAAAAAGTACCACAGACTGACCCCTGGAAAGCCACTGTTAAAATTTTTACTTTGTTTAATTTCTATGAAGGAAAAACTGATATCATTACATTGTCAAAGAGGCAATTTTAATTTTTTTCCTCCAGTGAAATTATTGTTAGGCTAGACAAAATAAAGGTTTCTTTTTTTTTTTCTTTTTCATTTTTTTTTAGAGCAGCCAAATGAGCTTCACTACATTGTCAGAATAGCCTGGTCTATCTGTCTTAATGACAGAGAATGAATTACTATTTAATATTGGGGACTTTTTTTTTAAATCTCACTTGGATAACACAATGTAACCAGGATAATAGGCAGATGAAAATACCAAGTCTATACCAAAGAGCCCCAAAGATTTCTCATTAGGAAAAGGCACTGCCACTAACAAGTGTGAAAAAAAAAGGTTGGTTTAATATTCATTCTTACCTTAGGAATCAAATAGATATTAACTGAAAATAAAGAGTAATTTTGTCAAAGGAAATTTTAAAATGCCTGTTTGTGTTAGTTTTAACTATTTTTCAGGTATATAAACTATTTTTTAATTGTAAGATAGATATTAGATTAAGAGCTCAGGGTGGTAAATGAAGCCATCCTAAGAGCATTTACACTGTAAAACAACACAACTATGGTTATAAGGTGTGACTCACCCCCCAAACCCACCAGACCCTTGTACTCCTGGACACATCATCTAATTTCTCTGTGTCCATGGCTTCTGCTGTCAAATTATGGTAATGTTCATTCAAGTGCAATTTAAAAGCTGGATTCCATGCCTGACTCTCATGCTAGCTAGCTGTACGACTTTTCAGCAACCTACATATCCTCTCTTTAATTTCTTCCTCTATAAAATGGGGACCTTAAAAGTATCAGTTTATAGTTGTGAGAATTAATTCACTAAAAAGTATTAAGCAGCTGGGCATGGTGGTGCATACCGGAAATTCCAGTACTTGGGAGGCTGAGACAGAAGGATCATAAGTTTGCCACCAGCCTTAACAATTTAGCCAGGCTCTCCACAACTAAGTGAGACCCTGTTTCAAAATAAAAATAAAATAGGGCTGGAGGTATAGCTTGGAAGTAGAATGCCCCAGGTTTTTTTAGTACCAAAAAAAAAAAAAAAAAGAAAGGAAGAAAAAGAAAAAGAAAAGAAATAAAGAAGAAATAAAGTGTTAAGCAGCTAGGTGTGATGATGCATGCCTGTAATCCCAATACTTGGGAGGTTGAGACAAGAGGATCCCAGGCTTGGGGCCAGATGCAGCAACTCAACAAGACCCTTAGGAAGTTAGTGGGGTTCTGTTTCAAAATTAAAAAATTATAAAGGCTGGGGATATAGCTTGGAGGTAGGATACCCCTGGGTTCAATACTCAGTATTAAAAAAAAAGTGTTAAGCATTTCATATGCTTCTTTGTACCCAAAAAGTGGGCAAAAACAAACATTAAAACCATTATTGCGTAAATGTTACTGATATTCAGTAAATTTAATTATTGAGCAGGGTCCTCAAATTCTAACATTGAAAGATGGAAAGTCATCTGCCTACTAAGATATAGCTGAGCAGTAGCTTAATAGGAACTGCAGTCCTTTGGTGGGGACAATACCAGCTCCTTGCCTGTGAGAGGTCAGGAGACTTGGGGCCATGGCTTTAGGGCATGTCAGGCAGGCACCGACCCTGTGCAGCCTTCTTGATGAGTCAATCAAGCCTACAGTTTATTAAATGACAGAGGAAATTAGACTGAAGACCACAAGACCCAGCCTCTAGACCTTAGAAAGTCACTGTACCTCAGTGTTTTCTTAGCTGGACAGAAGTTGTTAGTTCTGACAAAACTAACAACAAAGCGTTGTTCATCTCTGTATCCCTTCTCCAATACTTGAAATGACTTCATGACATAATAGTATAATGTATTTTTTAACATTAAATTATGAAAATTATGTATTTTGTTCAATTCTTTTATGTTCATAACCCAAATGAACACAAAACAGCATAAATAATGGCTTAGTAATCCAAGAAATGAATTTTAAACAAAATTACATAGTAACTACAGATTTAAGTTCCTGAATAAGACATATTCCAAATATTATAATGAATAAATATAAACCATATCTTTTCTTTCAGCAGAAAGTACAAAGATTTCTAGAAAAACAAAATATTTTTATTTAATTTTTGTAATTTATAAAATATAGTTGATGGTTATGATTATTAAAAGTATTTCTATACAGATAATTCTTTCAGAAAATATTAAGTTTGATAGATATCAACACATTTAAAGGGGAAACTTATTTTTGACTGGAGTCCATATTAATTCTTTATAAATTTATAACATTTAGATAATCACAAGAATGTAAGCTCCTTAAGGGTAGAGACTTTTTCTTTTTTGTTTACTGTTTTTTTTTTTTTTTTTGTGGTACTGGGGGTTGAACTCAGGGGCATTCTACCTCCGAGCTATACCCCCAGCCCTATTTTTTATTCTTTATTTGGAAACCGGGTCTCACTAGGTTGCGGAGTGCCTCACTTAGGTAGCTGAGGCTGGCCGCGAACCCAGATCCTCCGGTCTCAGCCTCCCGAATGCTGGGATTACAAGCATGGGCCACCACGCCCGGCTTTATTCTTTATTTTGAAACCGGGTCTCACTAAGTTGCGAGTGCCTCACTAGGTAGCTGAGGCTGGCCGCGAACCCGTATCCTCCGGTCTCAACCTCCCGAATGCTGGGATTACAAACGTGCGTGGGCCATGCGCCACCACGCCCAGCTTGTTTACTGTTTTTTATCTGGAACTTAGAAGAGTACTTGTGGTATAGTAAGGGCTCCAAAAGTAAATATTTGCTGACTTAGTGAATGGGCATTGGTTTCTTAAATCATTCAACAGAAGTTTCTTTAATTATTTGTATCAGCAAAAGTATTATAGAGTTACTACATAAAACCAACTGACTTCAGAAAAATCCACCCAGAATTACAACCAGAGATGTTACTAGCAAATTTCTCCCTCTGACAAGTCCTTAGTATTTGTAGATAAGATTCTATTTACCTCCTGTCTATGGAGTCATGAACTGTTTGCATATTATGGCCTGATCACAGTCTTTCCTCTTGGACCTTCTTGTATGTTTGCCTTTTCTAAAGGCATTCACTCCAATCAGTATGTTCAGGCCTCATAGATGGGACTTAGATTATTCCAGCGCTAAATAAGATCAAATTTATTTATTTATTTATTTATTTATTTATTTATTTATTTATTTATTTATTTATTTATTTATTATTTTGATACTGGGGATTGAACTCAGGGTGTTCTACTGCCAGCCCTTTTCATTTTTTATTTTAAAACACCACCTCACTAAGTTGCTGAGGGTCTGGCTAAGTTGCTGTGGCTAGCCTCAAACCTGCAATTCTCTTACCTTAGCCTCCCCAATACTGGGATTACAGGTGTGTGCCGCCATGCCTGGCTAATTGTAATCATTTTAAACCTGTTTTGCAGATATATTCTCCCTTGTAATGTCTACTGATTGGTGCTAGGGTCCTGGTGTTATTCAGAATAAATTTCTTATAGTGTCCATGTGTTGGTGTTAGTTGTAGGCCTGGTATTAATAGAAAAAACTTTCTAGATGATAATCCTGTAAGTAATCAAAACATTCATCCTGCATTTTTCTTTTCTAGGTTTAGCATCACCAGTTGCTTCAAGCATCAGTAATGAGACATGATTTCTGGGCACTTCCCCGTTGTAGACATCCTCCTTTTATGACCTCCAAATCAACATGTCAACAGCTTTATTAAAATATAGTACTCAGAACTGATGCAACACTTTTTATAATAATACATGTAGTGTTTATACATCCCATAAACATGAATGCCAGACCATGGTTGAGAAAGACAAAAGAAAATAGAAACAAAGGAAGAAATGAGTTTTAGGGATCCTAGCAATAGAAAAATAGTCACCTTTCCTACTGTGTGTTCTTTTTATTTTTGTGGTACTGGAGCTGAACCCAGGGGCATTCTACCTCTGAGCTACATCCCTAGCCCTTTTTTATTTCTTGTTTGAAACAGGCTCTCACTAAGTTGCTCAGGGCCTTTCTAAGTTGCTAAGGCTAGCCTTGAACCTGTGATTCTCCTTTCTCAGCCTCCTAAGTAGTGGGACTACAGGTGTATATGCTATCATGCCTGGCCCTACTGTGTGTTCTTTAAGAATCTATTATTTGATTACTTGAGTAAAGAGCTTCTACTGTTAAAATAACCTTATTTTTTTTAAAAAAGAGAGATCTTTGAATAAACTCTAAATCAAAAAGCATTTATTTTTTGTTTTTCAACACTCAAAGTTTATAAAAGGCCAGAAAACAACATGAACACAGATGAACAATAAAATGGATTTATTGAACATTTACCATGTGCTATGAAATACTGGGTGTTTCAAAGAAAAATAAGATGGTCTCTGAACTCAGATTGTTAAGAATCACTAAGAAGAAAGCAACCATTCACTATAGTATTAGTGATAATTCTAATTCTTGTTACCTGGTGAGGTCCTCTGATAAAAAGAGCCCTCAGAGGAAGAAAGAAAAAAGCTTTTTAGCTCACTCTTTCTATACTTCAACAGCTTCCCTCTTCCCTTGGGTCCACCTGCACTAAGATTGATCCTTTCTTCTTTCCTACAGAAAACGGAGAGAATGAAAGCCTGGGACTTCAGTGTCCCAGGCACACAGGAAGAGGAAAGAGAAGGCAGCTGGGAGAACATCCAAAGAAGACCAGGATAACATAGGATCTGTCCTTGGTCCTGAATATACTTTTTCATAGGTTTAGGGGGAAAGAAGGATGTAGTAAGAGGTTAAAATGTGATCACCACGCTTGTAATCCCAGTACTTGGGAGGCTGAGACAGGAGGATCGCAGGTTTGCAGCCAGCCTTAGCTACTTAGTGAGGCCTTCCACAACTTAGTGAGAACCTGTTTCAAAATAAAGAATATAAAATAAGACTAGGAGTGTAGCTTGGAGGTAGAATGCCTCTGAGTTCAATTCCCAGTGCTGCAAAAAAAAAGAAAAAGAAAAAAATGTGATAGAAAAAAAAGTCAAGTAAAAAAATCCTCAACACATTCACAGAACACAAATAATATAAACTCTCAAATGTCAGTATTTGCCCTGGTCCATACTTCCAGGACGCTTTTTGTCTGTGTGTAATATGAAAAGAGAACCCAAAGATTCTAAAATTTTTCATTTTTACATTAGGTGATAAGGACTCTCAGGAATTTATGAAGTGTTGAATTTCACTCAACTTATCAACTTATCACAATAGTGTTCTTTCCCATCACACACTCTTCTCACTCCTTCCTTTTGCTTTTCCCTCACCCTACCTTCATTGCCCCTCTTATTAAAAGGAAATGTGGCATGGGCTAGCTACATTTTACTTTCGTAAAATCCATGCCTCCATTCCAAACAAAGCATCTAGCTATATATTGATCATCAGAGACTGAGCCATTCCACCATTTGATGGCTTTGTCTTTTTAATTAATCGATGACTATTGTGATTTACATTTAGAATTCTACAGAAGAAAATCTTCATGGGACATTAGTCAAATGGTAATAAGTACACACAGCTTCCATTATTAGAAAAGAATACTGTGAGTTTTACCCATTATCCTGAATGTTAGAAACTCTTTCAATTGGCTTTGGACCATCAGGCATGATCATGTAATTACCTCAATGGACTGTTGAGTTTGGTACAGTGGAAAGGGCATAGGTGTTACCATCAGGCCTGGAGGCATCCATGCTCACTGACCACCAGCTAGATGACCTTGGCCAACTTACTAGATTTTTTGTTTTGTTTTGTAGTCTGAAGAGTGGGAATTATGCTATTTACTTTGCAGATTTGAGGTGGAATTAGCCTAATGCTTGGTAGCTATCAGAAGCTGGGCAAGCAGAACCATATTTCCTCCTAGTACAGGTAATTGTTTTGGCCCTTCTGGCAGCTTATCACCTGTCCTATACCATAGAATCCACAGTTAACAATTAAATCAAGTATAAGAACTATGGTAAAGAAGAAGTGCCACCTAGAACAGGAAGAAATGATGAAATGAGAGCCATTTTAAGTGTTTTTGTATTTAGCTTGTGACATTCGTGAAAGGTAAAGACCTTGATTTGTCCATGTCTCCCTGTATCCAGGCCTTTTGCAATATCCTCCCACATTGACATTAGGCTTGGACTTATAACTTCTTTAGGTCAAGAGAAGAGAAGCAAATATAATGAAAACAGAGGCCTAAAAAGCCTATGACCAGTCACCTTTATCACCTCAGCTGGAAGTCAGATGACATCCAGAGGCAAAGCTACCAACCTGACGAAAGGATGGTAGAAGATGCGGGAGAGAGTAGCCAAGTAAGAAGAAATGCCCAGCTGAACCTGGTCCAGAACACTGGCCCACAGAATCATCACTAAACATGGGAGTTGTTTTAAGCTACTAATTCTGGAGCAGTTTGTTAAACAGCAAAGGCTAACTAATACATACTATTTTCTCCCCACACAGTGGGACGGTAGGATATGGTTGAGGCCTGAAAAAGTGGTTTTAGCTGCATTTTTGATATTTGATGATAAAAGAACCTTGGGAAAGTCAGATGTTCTATTTTACTTTTGTCTATTATCTATAAAATTGGTAGCATTGGTCTATTCCATAAGATGACTGTGGAGAGCAAATGAGGTAATGTATGAGAAAATACTTTATCACAAAGTAACATGTAAATGCAAACACTGTCCACCTAAAGCTATTCATATTTAAAATTATTTCTGAGAAAATTACACAGACTTCATTAACTAATGCTCTAGGATAAGCCAATATGATTATTGCTCTGAGCAGTTATAGAAGATAAGCAGTATTCCTTAGAGGGATGCCTGTGTGGCTGGAGAGGGGGCAAGGATTTGCTGGAAGGAAGTTGTATTAAACAGGGGGGTTAAAGTTAACATTTTTACTAGTAATTGAAAGGAGAAAAATCCAGATCTTTATAGAAACTCACTACTATTAGTAAATGACATTAGTATACACTGTAGATTTTGTGAACTCTGGAGTTAAAACAAGCAAGTTTTAGCCTGGCATGGTGGCACACACCTGTAATCTCAGTACTTGGGAGGCTGAGGCAAGAGGTTTGCAGGTACAAAGCCAACCTCAGCAGCTTAACAAGATCCTGTTTCAAAATAAAAATGAAGATGGCTGAGGGTGTAGCTTGGAGGAGGTACAGTCCTCCTCAGTTCAATTCCCAGTAAATTTATATATATGTGTGTGTGTGTATATGGTTTAAAATATTAAAACCTAATATATATATATATATATATATATATATATATATATATATATATATATATATATTAGGTTTTTAAAATGTTAACAATTTTTAGCACTCTCATGCCTATAGATATAAAAGTTGCTCTGAATTAGCAGTTTTGTGAATGCCAATTCCTATCTATAATTCTTTTTCATTTTTAAATTCAAACACCTTTTATTTAATTCACTATTACCTAGCTTATAACAGTAGCATCAATATCACAAAATGCAATTCCTAGGTATCTATTTGGGTCAGGCTTTAAAAGCATTCTAAATAATCTTAATCTTAAATATTCAGAATGTTTTTTTTTTAATTTTTACCTTATAGAAAGGTAAATAATATAGTTTTTCCAAAAAAGTCTCATATATCACATTGTATAGATGAATTTAGGGAGGAAGTTCTGAGAGGCAGTCTGCAAAGACTAATAATCAGAAGGCTTCATTTTATAAATGAGGAAACTGAGGCTCAAGAGTTGGAGGACACCTTGTATCAAGTGGTAGAGCCAGGTCATCTGATTCCTGATCCAGGGTGCTTTTCTCACAAAACTCCCTTGACCCTAAGGGAAGAAGTTTTATAGTGAATTTTGATGCTTTGAGGTCATCAATTATGTAGGGATTGATTATTTAATCTGCAGATTTTCTATATCTCTACTCCCTCTTTTCGCCTTTGCTCGGGATAACTACTTTTTGCATCAATGCAAAGAAAAGGTACAATGCTTCTTAGGCATTCTGGCAAAGGTTTAGCATGGCAAAGAGGTCAAAAACTAATAGTGAAAATCAGGTTTGTGGAGCCCATTTCATTCTTCTTTTTTCTCCCTCTCTCACATGGCTCTGAATCATCAAAAGTTGGCTATTCACAAGGTTTCTATGAAATAGGGTTTTCTTCTGTCCAAAATGTTTAGAAGAGGTTATCAAGGTGGCTGTTAAGGCAAAGACAGGAAACTGAATGAGCCAATTACATTATTATAGACCAAAAAATAAAAGTCCTACTTTTTTATACAAAGATTAAACAAACAAAAAAATCTCTTCTACTGAGAAGCTCTGTGAAGGTGGGCTAAGGCTTTTCACTCATATTAATCACGGAAAATTATATCAAGTCAAGTGACTGATTCAAAATATTAAGATTTTATAGCAAGACCATTTCTCTTAGGAGGTGCAAGACCTGCATGATTTTTATTTCTTTGAGTTTGAGGATTTAAGAGTCCCAGACAGGACCCGGCCATTCACACCCTCCCATCAGTTGATTCCCTCCTTGAAGTGTGGTGGCGGGCGCCTGAATTCAATGATCATTCAGTGCCACACATGACAGCATCCCTGGGGGAGCCCACTTCAAAAAAATCATTTAAGTTGGAATATTGAATATCCTATTCTTTTGCAAACTACAGTATATTTTAAAAAGAATCTCATCCAAAATGATTAACACTTCCTACTGTTCAGGAAAAAAAGCCTGCCCTTTCAGACTAACAGCTGCGGATCATTAGCTCTCCAGTGATGAGATGTGTTTGATGAGTATTTTTCTTTCTAATTAAGAGATGAGATTCTCTATTTGACTGTCTCTTCAGAAAGAAGTGAAGAAAAAATTTTCTGCCTACATGGAAAGGCCATCTCTTACAAAACAATTAATTATTTCATGGTCCTTTTAGAAAAGCCTTTTCCTCCTTAATTTTAATTCATTTTTTCCCCTTGAACTTAACACACTCGCTCGGGCTTTTACAGTATTAACCCATTTTTTTCACCCTACCTTCACCCCCTAGTCCTAGTCTTTTCTTGTTTGCTCACATCTCAATAATATCTATTTCAGGTAAAACAGAAGAAGGAAATGTGCCAAAAGGGTATATATGCTTACAAGAATTCATCCAGAAGGATTTTTTTGATCCTAACAGAATATTTGGTATAAGATTCCCTGATGTGAGAAAGGCTTCAAATTATAAAGGTAATAAATTCGTAGGATATGCTTTTGGAGGCAATGCCTTAAAAAAAAAAAAAAAAAAAAAACTTCAAGGTGCTTAGCAATATATAGAACTGATCATGGTAAGAGATCCTTAAAAGGAAAGTGTTTCTCCTCTGTCAATAAGGGTGGCCTTAGACAAGAAATCCAGGGAAGGCATATACAAAATATTTTATTTTACTCTTCTTTTCGAAAAACCTTCATCAGAGTTCGCAAGCTGGTGAAATTCTTGGATTAGAAACTTGATTGAATAGTGGAGTAAGAAGCCAGAGAAAGCACTGTTTGTGAATGAATCTCATCAACTGCACTAGAGAAGAGAAAAAGGAGGGAAAGAAGGCAGGTCAATTCTTAAACACTTGAGTTCAGGCTGCCACTTTCCCCTCAGGGCACATTTGGAAATGCCTAGGGTGTTTAGAGTTGTCACAATGACTAGGGTGAGAGAAAGGAGACATTGTCCCACATAGATACTGTACTGCATTTAGGGAGTGAGGCCAAGGGGGTGAATCACTCTGACCCACGCAGGACATTCTCACCCAATGCCCTAAATGCTAACAGCACTCTTTTGTGAGGAACACTGCTGGTTTTCCATGTTGATAACAGAATATTTTACAATAAACTTAGAGAAGAATAAATTCCATATACACAAGTGCATACAGAAAAGGCTAGGTGTATTTCCAAGGTGATGGAGATTGAGAGTAAGTTAGTAGTAGGGAAAAAAAATACTCCCTCACTCACAAGCATTTGCAGTAGATTTTCTCTCTAGCTATTAATGCTTAATATTTCCTAAAAATATGCCCAAAGAAGTAGTGCAAGTGAACCCTCTATGCTCATTTATTCTCCTGTGATTTAAGTCAGGCTCCACCACATCATTAGAGTTTTCAAAACCTAGACTTTGGAGGAGGAGGCTGCTTGGTTTTAATCAAATAGCCAGATGATGTCCCTATCTGTTTTAAGATCTTTATTTCTGGTTGGTTCCATTAAAGCATCTTGTAACAGTTCCATTCATCCAAGGAGAGAAGATATGCAAGGAGAGCCTGATCAATTTCTAGCATAAAGATGGCCTTTCTGGGGTGGTTTTTATTTTTATTTTTTTTGCGGTACTAGGGATTGAACTCAGGGGCGTTCTACCTCCAAGCTATACACCAGCCCTATTTTTTATTCTTTATCTTTTTGAAACCAGATCTCACTAAGTTGTGGAGTGCCTCACTAGGTAGCTGAGGCTGGCTGTGAACCCAGATCCTCCGATCTCAGCCTCCCGAATGCCAGGATTACAAATGTGCACCACCATGCCCGGCTCTCTGGGGGTGGTTTTAAAGTATGGTATGTGGTTCTTTGGAAGAGGAGGCTTTGAGTGTTTGTACAATTCTGTAACATAAACAGTAGTAGGGCACTAGTGACAACCTTAGGCCCACTCTGTCTCTCCACCTGGTTCTGTTGTTTCTTGAGATCATGCCACAATGACACAGGGGAGCTTGGTATACTCAAAAGAATTCCATCTAGAGCGGTTTCTCTCTCAATTAGAATGAGAACTGCTTTCTTTTTGAGTGTTTTGACTAGATAGCAAATGAACAGGACTTCTGTTGTATTTTGGAATGTGTATGTATTTTATGTATGTTATGGTTTGGATCTTGAATGTCCCCCACTGAACTCATGTGTTAAAAGACTTGATCCTGAGTGCAGCGATGTCCAGAGGTGGGGCTTTTCAGAGAGGTTGGATCATGAATGCTCTGACCTCAACAGTGGATCAATCCATCTGATGGGTTAATAATTTAAATAGACTATTGGGAGGTGGGATCTAGTTGGAGGAAGTAGGTCATTGGGAACAGGTCCTAGAAGGGTGTCCCTTGGGCTCGGCCTCTTCCTCTCTCTCTTTCTGCTTCTAGCTGTCATAAGCTGAGCATCTTTCCTCTGCCACAACCTATTGCCATGATGTTCTGCCTCCTATCAAGCTTTCTCAGTCAACAGTCTCACTGATATAATCCAAAACAGCTGACAACACAACTCAGAGGAGGGAAGATTAATTTGCTCACAGTTTCTTGGAGATTCTGGGTTTAGTTCATGTGAGTCCAATATCTGAAGCTCAGGGCAAGGTGGTGGGAAGTGGAGAGAGGGAGAGCACACTGGCTCTGCTTCACGTATCATGGAGGCCAGAACCAGGAGAGAGGAATCAAGCAAGGGGATTCAAAGACATAATCCCTAAGGCCACACCCTCTGAACCCATCGTTTCTAGCTATACCCCACTGGCCTAGGTTTCCACCCAGATAAATCCATTGTAATGAAGAGACTATCACTCTCATAATGTAACTATAACCCTGAACTCTTCAGGAGACATTCGATATCTGACGATAGCACAGGCCCAGAGCAATGCAGCCAGCTGATTATGGACTGAAACCACAAGCCAAAATAAATCTTTCCACCTGTAAGTTATTCTTGTGAGGTGTATTGGTCACAAGAATGAAAAGTTAACACCATGTGTTTAGAGAAAAAATTCAAAGTGCACTATCTAGAAAATGATTCCTAATATTGAATAGGCAAAACATGTCAGGAAGACCATATATCTCTGTTTTGGTGACAGACAGAGGTATATGATTAGGAGTAGGGAAAAAAGAGAGAAACTGGTTAGTTTATTGACTAACTTTGAATCAGGTGCATGTACTATAACATGGTTCATTTATTTACTGATACTGCTAAAAAAAAACATTGTTCAGATAAAGTTCAGTTCACTACTTATACATATACATCGGAAAGTTTCTTTATTTTGTTAAATTGAACAGTGGGTTTTTGAAGTTGCTGTATGAAACTTAAAATTCACAATCTTAATACACCCACACTTTTTTTGAAAAGCATAACTTGGCTCTATCTATTAAAGAAGCAAGTGTGACAACTAGATAGGACTTGTTTGAAGATGTGCTGCGCACGACCCATGCAAACACCTGCTGATGGATCTCCACAACAAAATGGACCAAAATAACCTCAGAGGTGGTGCTATCAACTAATTGTAGCACAATGCATGCCACTTTTCTTAATGGAGATATTATATCAATAGAATCTGCCAGCCAGAAGACTTGGGAAATTATTCTTTTAGACTTTTTTTTCTTTTCAGCTTACAAGTTGCACTGATATTTTGTGTCATTTTTGTCAAAGATGAAATACTCTGGCTTTGCTTTGAGGACACTGACAACTCCAAAATGTAAAGCCCATAGTATGTCCAACTTGAATATCACAACAATCACACATGAAAAACTGATTAGAAATCTCGGCAAATCCATGTGAGTTTAATGTTAGTAAAAGTTTGGACATAGACCGAAATTGGCAAATGCTTATAAATGCTGGGAGAATATTGGTTCTTAGAGATCCCTTCTATTAGATATTAATTCTTTACCTAGTGGCTTGTCATGCCTTCCATGGCAACAAATACAGTGCTGTTTCACTTTTAATAGCTTTAACATTTACAGAAGTTTGGATCGTTCAAAACCAGGCTGCATGAAAAATCATTCTTTTACATTTCAGATCAACACATACGTATATATGTATGTATGCATGCGTGCTTATTTATTTATTTATTTATTTGGTACTGTGGATTGAACTCAGGGACATTCTGCCTCCAAGCTACACCCTCAACCCTATTTTTTGTTTTGTTTAATTTTGAAACAAAGTCTTACTAAGTTGCCTACGGCCTCAACCCTGCTATCAGTTTGTCTCAATCTCTCCCCATTCTGGGATTACAAGCATGCACCATCACTGTGCATTGTTTTAAATGACCAAATATGAACAGTGAAGAGGAACTGGGATTATTTAGTCCATGAAGAGGCAACCTCAAGTAACAATCAACTTGGTATCAAGTAACAATAACTCTAAAAACAAAAATAAACTGAGAACCAACATTAAAATACTTATTTTTCTTTACATAGCAATAATTAAAGTATGGAATGTTCTTCACCTATGATAGTGAGGTAGCCATGGGTTCTTCTAGAAAGAGTTGCATCCTGGAGAAATGGTTATACGAGGGAAAGACAAGTTTCAGTGATAGCCTTATCATTCTTTTTTTTCTTTTCTTTTGGTACTGGGGATTGAACTCAGGGGCATTCTACCTCAGAGCTACACCCCCAGCCTCATTTTTTTTATTCTTTATTTTGAAACAGAGTCTCACTAAGTTGCAGAATGCCTCACTAGGTAGCTGAGGCTGGCCTCGAACCCGGATCCTCCGATCTCAGCCTCCCAAATGCTGGGATTACAAGTGTGCACCAACACGCCCGGCTAGCCTTATCATTCTTAAAGTTTCTATGATTGTAGTTCTTGAGTATTTTTTAGAGTAATTGTTGGTTTCCTCTTTATGCCAATGCCAATAAAAAGCATTATATTTTTCATGCTATTCAAATCATTAAAGAAGGTTCTGATATGCCTTTCTGTCTCTCAAGTTCTTAAATTATTAGCAAAGAAAATTATTATACTAAAAGTGATCTTTTATTTAGTGATCTTTTAATATCCACTTATCATTTCTATATATTTCCAGGTCTTTAGAAGTATTATAAGGATTTATAGAAGCTTATTATTCACAGTTACCTTTTGAATTTTTTAAAGAAATGAATCTGATAACGTTACTATTTTTGTAAGAGCTTCTTGGTCAATTCCCCTTCTAGTGTATGTAAATGCTGTATCTAGACATGTAGATTTTATAGCAATGTTTGCTAATGTACGAAACATGAAATTTTCCCTAAGCTTGAAATTTGGCTTTAAAGCTATCTCCATCATGAACAGGTACAATATTTAGGACAACAGCTGGTATGTCAGTTGCTCATGGGGGGAAACTCCCTCTGTTCTATATACTGTGCCAGAAAATAGGATACCCAGCTATCAAACAAGCTAAACACATTATTGAAATCTGTGATACAAGTTACTTTAAAAATTAGAGCCTCTGACTTGATACTCCCCGTTGTAACTCACTGAACAGAAACGCCTTCAAGAAAGCAACTGATCAATTATGGTGATTCTTTCTGTACAGTAGCTGATGTGCAGAGGACTACACTCTGCCAAGTTTGGGGATGTCTGGTACCATTCTGACTCACTTCCACTCACGTGCTTTCACTCAGACTCGCCCAACTTATCATGAATATCTTTCCTGGGCTCCTGATTTCTGATCTTTCTCTTTTTAACTCCTCCACACTATCCTTCAGTTATTGTTGATTATTCTCTGTCCAGATTTAACATCTTCCTTTCAGTCTTAAAAATCAGAGTCCAAATCATAAAGCATGTTTTAAAAATTTCACCCTCATAAATAGATTTAAGACCTAATAATATCATCTATTTCAGCTACCTTCCTGGCTTCTAAAACTTCAGCTCCCATTCTGTCTTATAATTTTCTAATTTTCTCCTTCACTGGTCTCATTCCCCCAATCCCTCTGTTCTGGAAAAACTTCAAGAGTTATGTTTAGCAGCTCTAGCTATGTCTGAACATTTCTCTTTGCAATTCAAATAATCATCTTGGGCTGATTTTAACAGGCTTCTTTACTCCATTCCATCTTTTACCCTTGCTGCGTAATGTTTACTGATGAACGTCTTTCTCCCATTTCTTTGCAGATCTAAGTGGTCCTGTTTCTGCACGGGAAGCCTACAGGTTTGGACACTGAGTCTACATTTCTCTTGGCTATTTTCCACACCTCTAAACATTCTCTTAAATGCAACAGGGCTTGTGTTTCAATGGTAACAGAAGTTATCAGAGAACACTAGTTTAGACAGCAAGCAAGCCGAACTCCAACTGTTCAAACAGCCTGACTTTTACAGTAAAAGGAAAGGCCCACGGCCAAGACCACTGAGATGAGCAGGTATTTTTAGTTCACTTGTAGGCCAGCTCTAATGTAATTCTGAAATGTTTTCTTCAAACCAAACCCAACTTTTTCAGGGCTGTCCAAATCTGTTTTCTTTTATAGCAAGTACAAATTCTTGGAGCAAGGGAAGCATGCGTATCATTTGCAATGCTGCTGCATGTCTATGGTGTTGATGCCCGATGGCTCAAATTAGTCCGCAAAACAGATGAGCGCATTGTAATTAGCTCTTGTCAAACTGTTAGAAATACAAAAACCATTTCCACTGTAATAAAAATTATGAAAAAGAAAAAGCTCTCATCTCGTTTTCAGCCAAAATAGTTCCTGAAATGTCTCATAGTTTAGGATTCCAGAGTTCTAAAAGAAGGCCATTTCATTTTCAAAAAAGCTTGCACTTCATGGGCATGGGGATGCTGAGATGTATTATCACTCAGGCATGTTTGTTGTTGGATTTGATTGCCTATAAGATCTCATTTCTATAAATGACCTGTCAGAAATGGACATGTTTGTTGAGCCACAAGGTGCTGATGTGTGATTTTCAACACATTTATGCTTTGAGGATTATTTAAATAAAAGTTTCCCATACTTTTTCTATCAGTGTGTTATTATGATAAAATTTCCTGAATAACTAATATTGCCTTCTATTTTAAAAAGAGGACATTTAAGCCAGCATTAATAATAGGTTCGGATAGGCGGAGTGTGGTGGCGCATGCTTGTAATTCCAGTACTTGGGAGGCTGAGACAGAGGATACAGGTTCGCGGCCAGCCTCAGCTACTTAGTGAGACCCTCCGCAACTTAGTGAGACCCTGTTTCAAAATAAAGACTAAAAATAGGGCTGGGGATGTAGCTCCGAGGTAGAATGCTCTTGGTTCAATCCCCAGTACCGGAAAAAAAAAAAAATAGGTTCAGATAGGATACCTTTGAGGTCAAGCATTCACATGATCATCAATTTCTTATTGACAGTTTATTTGGATATTCCTTATCAGGACAGTGACTTGAAAGATGACTTTGTTCCATCTTTTAAATTATTCACAAGGAAGGTTTTATAGCTCTGGAATTTAATTCTTCTCAAGGAAAAATATGAGTATCTAATTTAAAAAGCAAATCTAAATACTAGCCAAAAGGTGGTAAAGTTTGATATTGGGTTACATAAACCAAAAAGTTTTCCCCTTCTATAGGTCTTCAGAACTTTTCCAAAGACATCTTCAGGTTTAGTTGTGGGAGTGAGCGGGATGGTACAAATGAATCTATCTTTAAAAGTAGTAAAATTACTATGAAAAAGTTAATACAAAATAGATCAGAGGGCTAAAACCACAAAATCTCTAGAAGAAAATATTTTTGGTCTCGGGGTAGGCAGACTTCATAGATACAACAATAAAAGTATTTTTCCTGCCCCGTCTCCCTCTCTCTTTCTGTCTTTCTCCACACACACACACACACACACACACACACACACACATGTGTGTATATGTATATATACATATAATTATACATGTATAATTATACACACAATTATATATGTATAATTTGGACTTCATTGAAGTTAAAAACTTGTGCTCCAAAAAATACCATTAAGAGAAAGAAAAGATAAACCACATGTTGAGAGAAAGTAATTGTAAATTATATATCTGACAAAGGACTTGTATTCAGAGTATGTGAAGAACATTCTAAACTTAGTAATACAAAGATGAAAATCTGATTAAAAATAGGCAAAAGATTTGAATAGATATTTTCCTGAAGAAAAAAACATATGAATGGTTAGTAGGCATATGAAAAGATGCTCAGCATGATTAGTCACTAGAAATATGTAAACTAAATCACAATGAGATATAACTTGATAACCACTGAAGTGGCTACGTTCAAGAGAAAAAAAGCACTAAATATTGGTGAAGATATGGAGAACTTCCATGCATTATGCATAATTCAGCTACTCTAGAATACACTTCGTTAGTTTCTTAAAATGGTGAATGTAAACTTAACACATATTAACCAACAATTCCATTCCTAAGTACTAGCCAAATATGCCCACATAAAGACTTGCATGTGAATGTTCATCGCAGTATTATTCATAATACTCTCAATACGAACATAATAAAAAAGGTTTATCAACTGATGAATGGATAATCAAAATGTCCTCTATCTGTAGAGTAGAACACTATTCAGCAATAAAAAGAAGAGACTACTGACACATTTTATGTCACAGGCTCAAAATGATTATACAAAGTGAAAGAAGTCAGAATCAAAGGACATATTCTATGATTCCATTTATATAAAATATACAGAAAAGGCAAATCATTAAGGATGGAAAATTAGTGATTTGGATATGGTGGTGCATGCCTGTAAGGCCAGCCTGGGCAGTTTAGTGAGATCCTGTCTCAAAATAAAAATAAAAAGGGCGAAGGATACAGCTCAGTGGTAGAGCATCCCTTGGTTCAATCCACAGTATAAAGGAGGATGAGGAAGAGGAGGAGTAGGAGGAAGAGGAGGAAGAGGCAGAGATGGAAACCAAGAAGAAGAAGAAGAAGAAGAAGAAGAAGAAGAAGAAGAAGAGGAGGAGGAGGAGGAGGAGGAGGAGGAGGAGGAGGGGGAGGAGGAGGAGGAAGTTCTTTGAGGGCAAGAAGCACATCCACTTCTCATCTGAGGACCTGATGCAACAGCCCACAAAGCAGACACTTGGTAAGTATTTGTTGAATGAGTTAATGAATAG
>PVLC010008899.1:0-56328 GCA_004027655.1 Graphiurus murinus
TCCCAGCATTTGGGAGGCTGAGACCGGAGGATCCGGGTTCGCGGCCAGCCTCAGCTACCTAGTGAGGCACTCCGCAACTTAGTGAGACCCGGTTTCGAAATAAAGAGTAAAAAATAGGGCTGGGGGTATAGCTCGGAGATAGAATGCCCCTGAGTTCAATCCCCAGTACCACAAAAAAAAAAAAAAAAAAAAAAAAAAAAAAAAAAAAGAGCTGGGGAAGCCGGGCGTGGTGGCGCACGCTTGTAATCCCAGCATTCGGGAGGCTGAGACCAGAGGATCCGGGTTCGCGGCCAACTTCAGCTACCTAGTGAGGCACTCCGCAACTTAGTGAGACTCGGTTACAAAATAAAGAATAAAAAATAGGGCTGGGGGTATAGCTCGGAGGTAGAATGCCCCTGAGTTCAATCTCCAGTACCGCAAAAAAAAAAATAAAATAAAATAAAATAAAATAAAAGAGCTGGGGGTGTAGCTCAGAGATAGAACACCCCTAAGTTCAATCCCCAGTACCGTATGAACACACACAAAGGACAATTCTCACCTTGGAGGAAACTTTCCTAAAGTACCAATATTATTTTCTTTAAAAAGTAGCTTATAATCCCAGCATTTGGGAGGCTGAGACTGGAGGATCCCGGTTCATGGCCAGCCTCAGCTACTTAGTGAAGGCCCTCCGCAACTTAGTGAGACCCTGTTTCAAATTAAAGGATAAAAAATAGAGCTGGGGCTGTAGCTTGGAGGTAGAATGCCCCCAGGTTCCATCCCCAGTACTGCAAAAAAAAAAATAATAATAATAATAATAATAAGTAGCTTATAAAGCCGGGCGTGGTGGGGCACACTTGTAGTCCCAGTACTTGGGAGGCTGAAACCGGAGCATCCGGGTTCGTGGCCAGCCTCAGCTACTTAGTGAGGCCCTCCACAACTTAGTGAGACCCTGTTTCAAAATAAAGAATAAAAAATAGGACTGAGGGTGTAGCTCAGAGGTAGAATGCCCCTGGGTTCCATCCCCAGTACTGCGAAAAAAAAAAAAAAAAAAAGCTTATAGTTGACATGCTTGACCTGGAACAACTAAATGTGTGAAAGTTGAGGGACATCACCCAGCCCAGATAACTGGGCGCAGATAACCTGGGCTCGGCTGGTGGTTGAGGCCCCGGCTCTGGGACGTCTGCGGCGTGCCTTCCCATGCGCTGTGTAAGTGCGTGGGGATTGCAGCATTGCAGGGAGAACTCCCCACGGGTGGTTGTGTGTGCGTCACCGTGCAGCGAGCTGCCAGCTCCCGTAGGCATCCCTTAGTCCTGCCTCCTGACAACTGTGTGTGTCCCCACCAGAAGCTGGCAGGGCAGAGATGCTGGACCACGCCGTTCTGCTGCAGGTGATCAAAGAGCAGCAGGTGCAGCAGAAACGCCTGCTGGACCAGCAGGAGAAGCTGCTGGCCGTGATCGAGGAGCAGCACAAGGAGATCCACCAGCAGAGGCAGGAGGACGAGGACAAGTCTAAGCCAGGTAGGCAGGGCGGGGAGGCACGGGGGCTGGGCCGGGTGGCAGTGGCTCCCAGTATCCCTGGCAGGCTGGATCTGAGGCTGCTCGGACTGAGGTCCTAGAGGGTGAGTTTACATCTTGATTTGTAATTCTTGTCTGATTGCAAGTTTGCTCTTTTTAGTCCCTGCACTAGCAGCGTGTGTTTGTTCCATGGCTAAACTGACAACTAACTTCCTGACTTCATTTGCAGAGGACATGCCGCCAGAGCCTGGGGCAGGTGTGCCCCGAGGTCCGGAGGAGTCCCGAGACGGGCATGCTGGGGCGATGGAGAATGCCCCGCTACAGCCCTTGGAGCCCGTGCTTGGAGCTCCCGGAGGCCGCCCTGCTCCACCCCAAGAGCTGGGCCAGCCCTCCCCGGGACAGCCTGAGGGGGCTGTAGGCCGGGACCCAGCCGGCTCTCCTGGCGGGGGCGCCAACACGCAGCCCCGGGCGGCCCTGGGTGTCATGCCCGAGGCAGCCCATGCCATGAAGGAGCTGCCTCCCCAGGATTTGGAGCCCAAGCCATCCCCTGCTGGAGCACCCGGGAGCCCAGAGAAGCGCATAGGTGAAGAAATCCCCAGACAGAGCCAGGACGTCTTCGGCGGAGGGTCTGTAGAAAGGAAGAATGTTAGGAAGGAAGCAGCAGCCGTGGGGGCCGACGTGCAGGCTGGCAGGCCCATGGCTGGGGCGGGTGCAGAGGCTGGGGCCTCCGTGAAGTCTGGGCAGTTGAGCCAAGACCGGGGACCTGCCCTGGGCGCACCTGGCAGGCCAGCAGGAATGGCCGCTCAGGCCCAGGCTCTGTTAGGTCAGCCCGAACCCCAGGCCACCTCTAATAGGGACCAGGGTGGCCACCTGGAGGAAAGGAAGGAGGCCCCCAGGGGAGACCGTGCTGAGAACACTGCCATCCAAGAACCCCAGCAGAGGCCGGAGCCTGAGCCCGGGCCCAGACCAGCGGTGCCAGGGGACGGGAAGCCAAACAATGCCAAACCCAACCGAGACCTGAAGCTGGACGCCGGCTCTGACCTGCGGAGGAGACGGCGGGATCTGGCCTCTCGCCCAGGGGGGGAGTTGGCGCCGAAGGACAGTGTCATCATCAGCTTTAACCCCCTCCCTGATGTCCAGGTGAACGACCTCCGCAGTGCCCTGGACACCCAGCTCCGCCAGGCTGCAGGGGCCGCCTTGCAGGTGATCCAGAGCCGGCAGATTAAACAGTTGCCTGGGGCTCTGGAGGAGGCCTGAGCATCTGCTCATGTGGAGGGCTGCAGCCAGGAGAGGGCCCCCGTCTCGACAGCGGCTGGCTGCCTCTGGCTTCATCCTGGATGAACGTGGAGGCCACACTGGTTTGTTCCCAGGCTGAATGATCGCGCTGCATACGCCTGTTTCTGGCGAGCTGTCACACCGCTTACACCGAGGCCCCCAGCCTCTGAGCTCATGCCAGCCCACGAGGAGCAGCAGTCCTCACCTGGAACTGGCCCGAGCGGCACCCAGGCTCGGACCCGAGACTGCAGCTGAGGCTGTGACTGGCACCACCTCTGTTTCTGCTCAGACTGGCCCGTCCCCGCCGGAGCCAGGTGGAGCTGCATCCCTTGGCACAGCACGGCGGCGCTCTGCCCCCTCTGGGCAGCATGAGGGTAGGCGTGGTTCACCTTGGGCGAGCTGCAGGGTTGCGCTGCCCTCAAGCTTCCCATCGTTTGCACTCTTAGTGGTCTGTTCTTTAAAACCTGATTATGAGATTAAAAAAAATAATAAAACCACCGCTGACACTTGATGAGCCAAGTTGGCACTGAACCAGGAAGGAAAACCCGGGCAGGACTGGATGATCCCCGGCAGGGGCTGAAGGTCACGGAGGGACAGTGACCTAACCCAGGCATCATGGGACTCGCAGAGCAGTCCCAGGGGAGTGCGGCCCAGGGCTCTGGGCACGCAGACTCCAGCCCGGCGGGCACGGGCGGTGCAGGCCCGCATCGGGAGGCCTGCTGTGGCCCTCCCCGTTCCACCCTGGCCATTGCTGCTGTGGGGCCTCGCTCCTGGGAACGGGGGCAAGAGGGCGCAGATGTGATGTCCCCTTGGCAGACATGGAGGGCGTTGGTGTCTTGTCACCCCGATCTCGGGGGGGGGGCACCTAAGTGATGCAGGGACTGGAGGGAGAGAAGCCTGGCTGGTCCTCCGGGAGCGTGCCCGGGACCCCGCCACAGGGTTGTGGGAGGACACTGGTGCAGGTTCTCAGGTGCCTCAGTGGGGTGCACCCAGCCCTGCCTGCACCCTGGGACGTGTCCTCCCTCAAATCCTCCTGACTTATCTCTCAAAACATGTCACTGGGCAGTCTGAAGTATAGAAAGTGAACGGGGTGGGAGCTCTGCAGGCTGAGCAGGGATTCCTACCGAACCTCAGAACTGGGCGAGGCTGAGGTGCCGAGGGGCATGGACCTCAGGTCACCTCCTGGCCTTTGTTCTGTGTGTGTGTGTGGGGGGGGGTCCTGGGGAATAGAGGGGGCATCCTCCCTCTGAGCTATACCCCCAGCCCTTTTTTTTTTTTTTTTGCGGTACTGGGAATGGAACCCGGGGGCATTCTACCTCTGAGCAACAGCCCCAGCCCTATTTTTTATTCTTTATTTGGAAACAGGATCACTAAGTTGCGGAGTGCCTCACTAAACAGCTGAGGCTGCCGAGAACCTGGATCCTCCAGTCTCAGCCTCCCAAATGCTGGGATTACAAGTGTGCGCCACCATGCCCGGCTCCCTTTTTTTTTTTTTCCTATTTTGAAACAGGGTCTCACCAGGTTGCTAACAGTCTCACTAAGTCGCTAAGGTTGGTCTCACACCTGGGATCCTCCTGTCTCAGCCTCCCAAGTACTAGGACTACAGGTATGCGCCGCCATACCCAGTTCCCCATCCTTTGTTTTTGTTTGTTTTTTTTTCTCGGTACTGGGGATTGAACTCGGGCATTCTACCTCCAAGCTATACCCCCAGCCGTATTTTTTTATTCTTTATTTTGAAACAGAGTCTCACTAAGTTGCAGAGGGCCTCACTAAGTAACTGAGGCTGGCCATTAACCCAGATCCTCCGGTCTCAGCCTTCCAAATGCTGGGATTACAAGCGTGCGCCCCCACACCCAGCTCCATCCTTTGTTCTTGATTAAAAGCAATTCCAAATAGACCATCACATGGTGGTAAAATGCCATCTGGACGTTCCCCTCCGATGAGAACTCCATTTGTTAAATTGCTGGGGGTGGGATTGTCACTTGGCTTGGTTTTCCTGAATACCTTACCTTGACCCAGTTTTGCTTTTCTATCTGGAGGTCATTCCACTCTCCTCCTTGCTCTGTGTCCTTAGAGGCAGGGCCACCCAGCCCAGCGCAGACATCACGACTGTCGCTGCCTTTACCTGCCCCGTAACATGTCTCTTCCTCCTGGCTGTCTCCTCTGCCCCCCGCCCCCCGTTCTGTCACTCTACAGGTTAGGACAGAAACATGCAGACCTGGGAGGGACTCCTTGGCGGAACCACAGAAGGGAGGGCGGGGCTCTGCTTCTTGAGCATAGGCTCTGCCTGGGTCGTGCCGCCAACGGGCGTGGGCCACAGCGAGCTGCCCTCCGAGTCAGCTGCTGCCTTTCTTAGGCAGGCTCGGGCCAGGTCCGCTCTGTGCAGGCCCCGGGGCAATGGTGCCTGCCTCTCGGACTCCATCCCACACCAGGTCAGCAGCGTATGCCGCCACACAGCAACGGACAGTGCACAGCACAGGGCCAGGGCAGGAAGCTAGTGGTTCTTAGCGCTCAGAGAACTTCAGGTCTTACTCAGGGTCCAGGACATCTGGCACGGCTAAACGCAGCCCCTCCAGGGTTGCTGTACGAGTGCCGAGAGGCGGAGGCCCCATCCTCGCTGGTGGAAGTCCCGTGAGAGGCCGGAGCAGTGCTCAGGTAGCGTGCTCTTGCGCTTCTCCCTTGTCCACAAGATGAACAAGGGCCTCTCCACTTGCCGGCACCTGACCCTGGACTTCACCATGTCCAGGCTGTGATAAACATTCTGTTCTCTACATTGCCCAGTCGCAGGCATTCTAGTCCAGCAGCTCCAGCACTGAGACAGCACACTTGAAGCAGCTTAAGCCCTGCGCAGGGTGGCACAGCTACAGAATCAGAAACCTTCCTGCTGCTTCCCAACGCCAACCGGTGGGCTTCTCAATTACAGCAGAGCTCTGGAGCCTGAGTTTGGGGGAGGTCCCAGCACAGAGAAGAGCAGAAGCAAAGGCCGGGCAGCCAGAGGTGAAAAGCCTGCGAGCGGCCGCCTTAAGAACAGTTGGAGAGCACAGCAAGGCGCGCGCTTAGCCAGGCTGAAGGAGCCGAGCAGACGTGCCTGGGGGCCCAGATCTGGGCGTTCTCACACCTCCAGCCAGTTGGGAAAGGAAGGCTATCCAGTGAGGCCAGGTCCGGGTTCTGAGCACCAGGCCACTTTGAGAACCGCGTGCTGAGAAGCCATTGCTTCTGAGCTGAGCTATGGTGGGGGGAGCCGCAGCGGCCGAGTCCAGGGTCACGCCAGCACACTCTGGCCCCGTGGGACAGAATCCCAGCCACTCTCGAGCCTTCCTGCCATGGCTAGCTCCTGCGCTGTCCTGGAAGCCAGGCGTCTGCAGCTGGCTTGGTGACATGCGTTGGAGACCTGGGGTTTTCAGAACCAAGGGGAAGTCAGGCCAATTCTGGACTGGGGTGAGGTGCAGGAGGTCCCCAGCCCCAGCTCTGCTACTGCTACTGGAGCCCCAGGCGGGGACTGGCTGTGACCCAAGGGGCCTGACTTCCACAGCCGGGAGCTGAGTAGTCTTGAGGTGCCCAGCAGGTGGCGCTCAGCGCTCAGGACCGTGAAATGCCTGTGGCCAGAGGGCATTGTGGTTGGTGGCGCTTCGTCGGTGTGTGCCCGTGGCACTTCAAACCTTGGTTTTAGGTTATGGTGCATGGAGAGGCCAGAAGCTGTCAGTGATGGACCTAGGCTTTGCTGGGGGGAGGGGGGCCCCATAGGAAAGGGCACGGTACAGCTGCCGCCACTGTCCTAACGGTGCCCTCTTGGTGACTCGGGTACTCGGCTGCTTTAGTCGGAAAAGCCCTCTGCCGCTGGGCGTGGTGGTGCAATCCCAACACTTGGGAGGGAAAGAAAGGAGGATCGCAGATTTGGGGACAGCCTCGGCAAGTAGTGAGATGCTCGGCAACCTAGCAAGACCCTGGTTAAAACTAAAACTAAGAAATAGGGCTGGGAGCCGGGCGTGGTGGCGCACGCTTGTAATCCCAGCATTCGGGAGGCTGAGACCGGAGGTTCCGGGTTCGCGGCCAGCCTCAGCTACCTAGTGAGGCACTCCGCAACTTAGTAAGAGACTCGGTTTCAAAGTAAAGAATAAAAAATAGGGCTGGGGATATAGCTCGGAGGTAGAACGCCCCTGCGTTCAATCCCCAGTACCGCAAAAAAAAAAAAAAGAAATAGGGCTGGGGTGTGGCTCAGAGGTAGAACGCCCCTGGGTTAAAGCCCCAGTACTACAAAAACAAAATACCCTGCCCAAGTTCAGGATGCAACAAGGACAGATGACTGACTGTAGAGGTTCCTACACTATGGGGCTTCTCCTTAGTGTTGCTGGAGTTTTTTGTTTGGTGTGTCCTGAGCACTGGTCGTTAGGTCTCGGGGCTTCAGTTCATGATTCAGATTAAGCTTTTTTGGTTAGAACATTTGCATGTGTTTGTGTGTATGTTTTACTGGGACTGAACCCAGGGGCATTTTATCTCTGAGCTACAACCTCAGTTTTTGTGTGTGTGTGTTTGTGTGTGGCACTGGGGATTGAACCCAGGGGCATTCTACCTCTGAGCTACACTCCAAACTCTATTTTTCAATTTTGAAACAAGGTCTCACTAGGTTGATGAGTCTCACTACTTGCTGAGGCTGTCCTTGAACTGGTGATCCTTCTGTCTCAGACTCCCAAGTACTAGGAGGCTTAGTCCTTTTTTATTCTTTGTTTTGAAACAGGGTCTCACTACTTGCTGAGGCTGTCCTTGAACCTGAAATCCTTCTGTCTCAACCTCCCAAGTACTGGAATTACAAGCGTGCAGCACTACAACCGGGCTCTAGTGAGAACATGTTTAAGTGGTGACCCCGCAGCAGAGTTCTACAGCCCAGACCTTCCCAGGGGAGGGGAGCATTCCAGGGCCCACTGTCCCTGGAAGACGTTCGCTCCACACTCACTCTGTGTACAGTAAACTCCAAACTATGCAGGATTTAGAAGTCTTTATCGCTGGTTCTGTTGCATCTTAAAATAACTCTTACATAGATCCTTATATAAACAGCCCTGGAAAACAGATTCCTGCCCTGCCCAAGGTTCCACCTGTTGAGAAAAAACACGCTTGAACCCTAGGAACTTGGCTGCTCGCACGTCTTTCAGCCCCACGCACATTCCACGTGTGCCGTCAGGTGCAGTGACGGGAGGACTGGAGCACAGGGTCCTTCCTAGGAGCTTCCCTTTAGGGTCTTCTTGGCCTGAAAGATACAGCGTTTTGGAAGAAAGGCTGATTTCCAAGTTAGATGTGGCTTGAAAGTTCGGAATCGAACATACTAAACGCCATATTCTACCAAATGTCTTACAAAGACCTTGAGAGCTGGTATGTGGTGTGGGGCTCAGCTGGGTTGAGCTGAGGGGGCCCTGGCTGGGTGTCTGGCTCAGCTGCCCACAGGACAACACCCCTGACAGCCGCTTAGACCTCACTGTGGCACCAGGCCCACACATGCTCTTTGACCTGTGGGCTCACAGACGGGCAGCGACAGTGGCAGCCCATCTTCACGGAGCAAGACACTGAGGTTCACTGGCTGAGGTCACTTGACCAGGTGACCGGGCTCCTAGGATGAAACTGGAATTTCAGCCCAAGCTCTTCACAGCTCCTTATGTAACGTCCCCAAGTGCCTTGGGTTGCAGGGAGGAGAGGTCAAAACGGGCTCATTCATTGTGGAAAACGGTTACAGGCCCTGGCCTGAGCTTCGCCATGTACAGTCAGGGCCTGGCTCCTGTGGCCGAGCGAGGACTCCTCTAGGTGCAGGGCAGGGGCTACTGTGGGAACGGCTATTCAAAGGAGTGTGGGTGAGGCGGGTCACGGATGGCCAGATACCTAACAGTTAACTTCAAACTGGCAACAGAAATCTGAACAGAAGTCTACCTAAAGCAGGTGTGTGATTCTTCATGTCACTTGTAAATCTTGCTGTAACTGCAAGGGCAAAGAACCAAGGCCTGACAGGCTGTCTTTCCCCTCATGGAGGACTGTAAGGCTGGGAAGCTGCAAAAAGCAAGAAAGGTCTCACTAGGTTGCTGATGGCCTCACTAAATTGCCGTGGCTGTCCTTGAACCTATGATCCTCCTGTCTCAGCCTCCCAAGTACTAGGATTATAAGCATGCGCCACCACACCCAGCTAGGAAAAGTCAAAAGGAACAATAAGTAAAACTTCTGGTGAGTGACCCATCTCCAGATGAGAGACTGGTTACAGGCTGTCAGGGCTGGGCCACACTAACCAAGAGGAAGGTGTGAGTTCTCCAAGCCTTCTGGAAACACATCAGTTGAAGAAATGGATACCCTACATACTCTGCCCATACTGCTGTGGGTTCACAGAATCCTGTGGAATTCCTTGTCCAACTACCTTTTCTTCAGCATAACTCTCTGCATTAGTAGCTCTCAGTAAACATGCACTCCTTGGCATCATAACTCACCCCAGACCCACCCAGGGCACCCAAGGAAGAAACCAGCAATGCCAACACTTTGGGAACCAACCCCAGAACGACAGCCCAAGATCCTTTTAGCTAAAGCCCCATGGGCAGGTGTGTTTTGGTGAGTTCCTTGTGGTCAGCTCCACCAGGCTCCAGGAACCCTACTTTCTCCAGGGCCTTTATGAAGATATGTAAAGCACTGCAGGTCTTTCCCTTTATAGTAAATGGTTGTTTTTACACGACTTTCACTGGCAAAGCAACTGATCAGAAAATGCCAAGGTCAAGAAGCAAAGGATTTGATGGTGGAGGGGTCAGTGACAAGAATCCAAGATCAAGAACCTGGCTGTTTCCACCTCAACCTGCTGCTGTTCCAGAGAGAACCAGATGATTCTTTCTAAACTCAGGATGACCTATAGAGTTCCTTTCCTCCTCTGAAAAAGGGGGTGCCTGGCAAGACAGCAAATAATAGCACGTGCTGAGGGAGCCCACCAGGTAGTTACACAAGAACACGGGGGCTGCAGGCCCTGGAGGGAAGACACAGGTGGCGCTGGGGTCCCCCTGGGCAGGGCGCCCCTCCGCGACAGTACCAAAAGGGTGAGGTTCTCCACCATATCACCACTGATCTTGAGGTTCGCTAGATCCTCAATTTACAAACACGGAGACTAAGTGGTGGGCCGAGGGCAGGCCTGAACCGGCGGAAAAGAAAAGGCGGTGTGTCAGGTAGGTACGATCTTGAGGAAGGGAAGGGCTGGGAGTCGCGCCCACCTACCGCAGCGACGAAGCAGCTCCGCAGGTCCTCGAATTCCCGCGCGCAGAGGTCCTTGCTCAGGTGGCCGCCGGGGGCCGTGGAGGCCTGCACGCACCTGCCATACGCCACGGCCTGCAAGGGGAGATCTCGTGGCCTGACTGCAACCACCGGCCACTGCCTTCCCTCCCTCCGGCCGTCGCCCCGCGCGGCCCGTCCTTCCCAGAAAGAAGAGTCCCGCCCTCGGCTCCTTACCTCGGCCTCGCAGGCCGCCAGGCGCTCAGGGAAGGCACGGAGGCGGCTCCGCACGCGCCCCCACACCGCTCCGTTCGCCGACATGAGCGGCTCTTCTTGAGAACCCTGGGCGCCGCCATATTAGGTCCGCCCACTTCCGGTGTTCATGCATGTTTGGTCCGTGCTTCAGTCCATAATGTTTTTCTGCTCTTCTTGGTTGGCCAGGAGCGCCTAGCCTCAAGTCCCTGCAATTGGCTGCTTTTCTTGTCTGTCTCTGGTGTGAGACTTTGGATTGGTTGAGACACAAATTGTTTTTGCAGCCGGCGTCGGTGTACGCCCCCCACAAGTGATTGGTTAGTGGAATCAGAGCCGCGCGGTGATTGGAGGAACCGGGTCTGGCGGAAGCGGGGCATGCCGGGAGGTGGCTTGCATCATGGCGGCGGCCCCGCCACTGCGGGACCGCCTGAGCTTCCTGCACCGGGTGAGTGAGGTCACTCCTGCCCGCGGATGCCTGGGCCCCTGGAGACCTCATTAGAGGGATGGGAACGGACTGTTCAGCAGCAGAGAAGGGACGGAGCCGGCTCTGACAACAGAAGATGAGAAGGCGGCGGGCGGGCAGGTGACCTCCGGCAACTGGGGTCCCCGTGCTGCGCTCCTGATGGCAGGTTGCGGAGGAAGGCCTCAGGTCCTGGAGACACCAGATGCAGAAGCTGCAGGCATCTCAGGGGTACAGGCGCAGCTGTGTTCATAGATGTTCAGAGAGAGGTCAGGGGCTGGTTGCCAGCTGTTGACCGGAATAAACTGTCAAGTCCTTTGACAGCCCTGAGCTTTCTCAGACTGGATCCCACGCGTGCTAGGTGGTCCCAGGGAGGCGCCTTAGACTGCTAGAAGCCACGCTAGAGGAGGGTCAGGTCTCCCGTGCAGAGGCTTGGAGTTCTATGTGCTGAGTTCTTCCTGTAGACCCCTCCCTCCAGGTCCCCTTCAAGGTGAGGTGGACAAATAGTACTGTGTTTCTGAGTGTCGTGTGTGTGCCTGTCCGCAGCTTGTAACCTCGAGGTGCACTGATTGATTGATTGATTGATTGATTGATTGATTTGGTTCTGGGGATAGAACTCAGGGGCATTCTACCTCTGAGCCACACCCCCAGTCCTATTTTATTCTCTTATTTTGAAACAGGGTCTCACTAAGTTGCGGAGGGCCTCACTAAGTTGCTGAGGCTGGCTGTGAAACTGAGATCCTGTGTCAGACTCCCAAGTACTGGGATTACAAGCACCACCACACCCAGCAAGGTGCACATTTTTGTGTAGGCATGACAACTAGGTGGCCCTCATACTTGTCATCTTGTCATTTAAAATACACTTGAACCTCTCCGTTGTGTCCAGATACCAAATAATGTGAGAACAGATATTTCTAGTTTTCAAACCTATAAACAGTATATGTTTGGGACCGCAAGTCAGCAAGTAACGTAATAAACATGTCTTTGTTGATTCATGAATATAAAGCCTGCGACTTAAGCTAGCTTTCTCAGGAAGCTACAGAGGCAGTCAGGCTGGTTCTGCCCTTCCATGCATATTCTCGACATGGAAAGCCCTAAGCGTTTTCTCTTTGCTAGTCAGTAAGTAGGTGTATGAAGATACCTTTAAATCAACTCGCACGCACTTCAGTAGACCAGTAGACATAGAAGGCTGGGGGCTGTGCCTTGTCTTGATCCTGGAAGAGAACCATCATTGTTTTTCCTCTTCCCTGGGGCCGCTCATCCCTGACCATTCAGAGGAGACCCTCCCACAGGCCCCCTGGGGCCCATAAGTTGATTCTGGTCTTGCGCATATCCTCTCCCTGGCCATCATGTCAACAGAGAGAGCCTGCCACCTGATCCCCTCACCTCTGCTGGCTGTGATTCCCCCTGTCGAAGGTGGCGATTCGTCACATCTCTTCTTCTCTTTCAGCTCCCAATTCTCCTGAAGGGCACCTCAGATGACGACACCCCTTGTCCAGGCTACCTCTTTGAAGAGATTGCTAGTATCCTTCCTCGGTGTTCCTGGTGGGGGCAGGGGGGAGTAGACAGCAGGGGCCATGGTGCGGAACCTGGGTTACCCGGACTCCTGCTTCTCGTGGGCACACACAGCTCCTCCACCATCGTAACCAGGTGTGGGCAGGGTGTGAAAGCTGCAAAACCAATGGCCCAGGCGACACCGGAAGCCCCGATGCTCCTGCGACCAGGGCCTGCCATAGGTGCCCCGTAGGGACTGTGACCTGAGGCCAGTGGCAGTAGGAGAGAGGGTCTCATCCCTTTGCCAGAGCATCCTGTGCAGCCCCTGTCAGCCTGCTCCTTCCCTAACGGAGCACACCCCAGAAATCTCCCATGAGTCGCTGGGCAGCAGCCAGTGCCTGCTGGAATACCTCCTGAGCCGCCTGGACAGCAGCTCTGGCCACGTGAAGCTCAAGGTGAGGCCTGAGAGGTGCGGGTCGGGGCCGGCTCCTGCCGGCTCCTGCCTGCATGTGGGGGAGGGGCGGGCCCCGCCCTGAGCAGCCTGCGCCAGGCCCAGCACCTGCTGACTCTCCAGGTGCTGAAGATCTTGCTCTACCTGTGCAGCCATGGCTCCTCCTCCTTCCTGCTTATCCTCAAACGCAACTCTGCCTTCATCCAGGAAGCCACAGGTATGATGAGCCGGGGAGGGGGGGGGGGGGGGGGGGGGGGGGGGGGGGGGGGGGGGCGTCGATGATCCTGCACTTAGGAAGGTGTGAGAGGGAGGTGTGTTCTGTAGGTACCTGCTGAGGGAGTCTCTCAGCCCTGAGAGAATGAGGCTGAGCAGGCGTGTGGGGTGCTGTGGTGCCGTCCAGCATGAGCAAGGCCCTGAGGCAGGGAGAGCTTGAGAGCGATTCATCGAGGCAAAGGCTGAGGCTGGAGATGAGCAGGGCTGACCCTGAGGGGCCTTTCACGCTAGACAGAGACCTCCGGTGTCACCATGCAGTCCCCAGGGCCATGTGACCGCTGGGTGATGGAAGACGGGCAGGAGGGAGCAGGCAGGCAGTGTACCAGCTCAGGTGGGGGTGCTGGGGAGACGGCGGCCACCATGGTCGTGTGCGTGCCACCGTGTGCGTGGGTGTGGAGGGGCCAGAGGTCCGCTTGGGTGTGGTGTGTGCGGGTCCGGAAGAGAGGGACTCCTCACTGGCTGTGGGGCAAGGGAGTGGAAGCACGCCGCCTGGAGGAGGAAGCCTTAAAAACCGTACTCTGAAGCTGGGCGTGGTGGCACATGCCTGGAATCCCAGTACTTGGGAGGCTGAGACAGGAAGCTCGCAGGTTCGTGGCCAGCCTTAGCTACTTAGTGAGGCCCTCCGAAACTTAGTGAGACCCTGCTTCAAAATAAAACATAAAAAATTAGGTTGGGGGTGTAGCTCGGAGGTAGAATGCCTCTGGGTTCAATCTCCAGTACCACACACATACAAAAAAAAAGGTACTCAGGAGACCACGGTGAGAGGATCGATCAAAGTTTGAAGCCAGCCTTGGCTTATTTTGAGACCCTGTCTCACAAAAGCTAAATTAATACATAAATAAAAAGGACTGGGAGTGTAGCTCAGGGATAGAACGCCCCTGGGTCCAACCCCCAGGACTTCCGCAATGCCAGCGACGCTGTGCAGGTCTCCGCAGGCCCAGGCCCAGCCTGCCCCTTTATGCCTTCTCTGCCCTGTAGTTTTTGCAGGGCCCCCAGATCCTCTTCACGGGAACAGCTTGTACCAGAAGGTGCGGGCGGCTGCCCAGGTGAGCCCCGGTCTGGGTCAATCTTGGGGCCCACAGAGCAGCAGCTTGGGTGCCAGGTGCCATTGTGTGCTGTCCCCACCACGGGGGATGCAGGCTCTGTTCCCTGCGGTCAGCACGTAGCCCGTTTGTCACCAGGCAGCTCGGGGGAAGCGTCTGGGACACAGCAGAGCTGCCGGGGGTAGGGGCACAGCCACAGGCCTGAGGGGACACTGAGCGCCCGTCCGCCCCCGCAGGACCTGGGAAGCACCTTGTTCTCTGACGCCGTGTCGCCACTCCCTCCCTCTGGGGCTCCCAGGGCCCTGGCTCCAGCAGGTATGGGCTTCCCCTCCGGAGCGCCCTGGGTGTCTGGGGTATCGCTGTCTGAGTGGGTGGGGACCCCGTGGGCCTGTGGCTGACGTGAGGGTCCCCCTGCAGGCATGGGCTCCCAGTCCAGGCCTCAGAGCGCCCTCCAGGGTTTCGGCTACAGCAAGGAGCGGGGCCGGGCAGGTAAGGGGGAAGGGCCTGTGTGGAGCCCTGGTGCGTCTGGGTGTGGGGGTGGGGCGGGCCCTGCTGCCCCTGCGCCCCGCTCCGCAGCCCCTGCCTGCCTCAGCTCCCTCCTTGCTGGCCTGTTCCTCACTGCTGCCTTCCCTGCCCGGCTAGAGGAGGGCAGCGCGGCTGTCGGCACACCTGCTCTGCAGACGGGCGAGAGAGCCCGGGAAGCTGGGTCTGGCCAGCGCAGCAGGGGCTCGGCCCACTCCCCGAGGCCGAGGGCGCAGTGCGGTGGCAGAGGAACTTAGGGCAGTCCCCTGTGCGCGCTGTAACGGGGGGTCAGCGCCTGTGACACCTGTGTCTTCAGGACAGGGGAGGCTTGTCTGCTGGAGGTGTGCACGGGACCCGCCGCAGGCACCCAGCGACATCAGCTGTCCCCTGGGGCTGGCTGTCACCAGTCCAGCGGTTTGCTGTTGGACTCTGTCACTCCCGGCCTCAGCTCTGGGGGCTCGGCTGATGCTTTAATTTGGGGGTACCTTCTGCCGGGGCACCCAGCTTGGGGTTCTGCTGGGAAGCTTCTGTGTGTCTTGCAGCGAGTCTCCTGACCTCCGCAGCCCCGGCACCTCTGTCCCCAGAGTGTGGGGCGGGCAGGGTGGCCCGGCAGCCCTCACGCCACCTCCCTCTGCCAGGTGTAGGCTCTGCCGGCGAAGCCTTCCTCTCTACCATCCAGAGGGCCGCAGAGGTGGTGGCTAATGTCGTGCGCTCCGGACCTGAGCCTCCTGGTGCCCAGAAGTCCCTGCTACGGGGCGACACCTACCAGCCTGCCATGACACCTTCAGTCAGCCACAGCCACCCCACCCCTGGGAACCTGCACCCCGGAGCCATTCCGGGTGCCCGAGGTGTGGAGGCAGGGCTCCTCCCCTTGGGGACCTGGGTCACTCTTTGCTGTCACTTGCTGGTGCCAGGGGCTTCAGGGGCACAGAGGCCAGTGTCGGTGCTTCCTCCCAAGGCAGGAGCTGCAGCCCCCAGCTCGGGGAGGAGGGGCCAGGGATGATGGAGGAAGGGGGCAGGGTGCCCGCCAGGGTGTGCTGGAGTTTTCCGGAGCTGCTACCAAGGTGGCCACCCCATCCCTGGCTCAGGACACAGGCTCTGTGGCTCCTGGACCTGGGCCCTGGGGAGGCGGGCATGAGGCCGGAAGCCCCCAGGTCTCAGCTGCTGCCTCCCTCTTTCCAGCCACGAGACACCAGCCCGGGCAGGCTGGCGGGGGCTGGGACGAGCTGGACAGCAGCCCCAGCTCCCAGAACTCCTCCCAGAAGAGCGACCGCAGCAGGGCCTCGGACTCCGGCAGCCGGTCTGGCAGCGACAGCCACTCGGGGGCCAGCCGGGAGGCAGGTGACCTCCCGGAAGGGTGAGTGGGAGCAGTGGGGCTGGAGGGGAGGGGACATGGGATCCCCTCCCGGAGGAGCCTCGCCCCACCACGCCGAGGGACAGGGTGGTCCCCAGCACCCTGACCTGGCCGTGCCCTCCCCAGGACCGAGGCCGGGGCCCCAGGTGACTACCAGCAGGAGCTGAGCCTGGTGAGGACCTTGCTGCGGGCGCCGCGCACCTTCCTGAGCCGCGAAGAAGCCCAGCGCTTCATCAAGGAGTGAGCCGCTGCCGCCGCCCCCGCGCCACCCAGTGAGGGGGAGGGCACGGCCACAGCGCCCCACCCTGGTGTCCCCTCCCTTGCGCAGGTGCGGACTCCTCAACTGCGAGGCCGTGCTGGAGCTGCTCCTCGACCACCTGGGCGGCGCCGGCGAGCAGGAGCAGATGGTGAGGGGCAGAGGGTGGCTACCCCGGGCCTGCCTCAGTGAGGCCTGAGGGTGCTGACCTCCCCGCCTCCCCCCACAGAGGGCCCTGAGCGCCATCGCCGCCCTCGGCCACGCCGACCTCCTCCCCCAGGAGCACATCCTCCTCCTCTCCCGGCTGCGGCTACAGGAGCTCAGCGCGGGCAGCCCTGGGCCCGTGACCAGCAAGGCCACCAAGGTGGGCAGCAACCGGGGCCACCTGTGGTCGCCACCCTGACAGAAGGCCCCATGCGGCCCAGCCAGCCCTCACCTAGCAGGTCCCCTGGGCCCCGCCCCCGGCGCTGGCCCCGCCCCTCTGCTGTAGCCCCACCCCCTCAGCACAGGCCCCGCCCCTCCGCCTCCTGCCTGGCTCCTCTCCTTCGCCTTGGCTGACACTCCAGAGGCTCCCGTGGCTGTTCACTGCTGCTCTCCCTAGCGACCGGCTCCTGCAGGCAGGGTCGTGCCCAGTGTCTGGGTCTCTGCCCGCCCCGGGCCTCCTCCGTCTGTGCCGGCTTCCCATTTCAGTGGCTGGCGAAAGCGCAGCTCCTGTCACCCAGCCAGGTCCTCTGGGTCTGCGGGTTGCCAGTCACTGCCTGGCCCTCCATCGCAGCGCCCGGAGCCTGTGGTGCGCGTCACCGCAGTGCACGCCGTGCCCAGCACCTGGGGGGACCTCGCGCTGGACCACATTGGCTCTTTGCCTCCCTCAGCGGGGCTGGAGGTTATAGGTTATGAGGATGGGGAACGCCCTCCGTGTAACAGTGACGTGGGACCGAGGCGGCAGCACATGACAGTGGCGTCTTCGCACAGCAGAGGAGGGCACCAGGGAGGACAGGCTCGTCCCCGTCATCCTGGAGCTGCGCAGGAACCCTCTGCTTCCTTTCTTCTTCCAGATCCTGAGGCACTTCGAAGCCTCCTGCGCGCAGAGGCCCCCTGTCCCCAGACCCTGCGACCAGCCCGGCCCCGCGGCAGCCGTCCTCACTGGCCCCTCTGACCTGCTGACCGACCCCTTACCTCCCGCCGGGGGCCCGGCCTCCCTCCAGCCTCTGAGCTCCACCCTCGTCTCCCCCAGGAGCCCTGCCCCCGCCCCACCGCTGGAGGCCTGCCCCCTCCCAGCCCCTGGGGATGCCAGAGAGCAGGGCGCAGGGCCTACGCAGGGCAGGGGAGACACGGACACCTCCAAGGGAGGCCCCCGCGGCAGCCCGTGGAGCCCTGGCTCCTTGTTCGCTGGCATGGAGCTGGTGGCCTGCCCCCGCCTGGTGGGGACCAGGGCTGCTGCAGAGGAGCCCTGCCCGGTCCCCCGGCTGCCCCAGCCTCCGGCCCAGAGGGCAGCAACCACAGAACCAGGCTCCGAACCCTCCGCTTTCCCGTTCTTAAACCTGTGACTGCGTGGGCCTAGCGCCCACAGCCGGGGCCCAGGACCTCAAGTTCTCCCGCTGTGCTCCGTGCCCACAACCTTGCCCACAGCCCCCGCCTTCACCAAGCCAGTGAGCCCCTCGTGTCTCCTGGCTGTCAGGACCACTGGGGGAGCCTGGTGGCATTGAGGGGTGCCACAGAGCAGCCAGGACTGGGTGCAGACCCGGGAAAGGGTGGTTCTGGCCCCCGGAAGTCAACGGAAGCAGGGCTTCCGTTGTCCTGTGGAGGGCGGGGACCGCCCAGGCCCTTCACGGGGGCCCGCTGCCACCTGCAGAGGTGGCCGGCTTTAGCTGGCACATGTGCTGGCCACAGCCCTCGGCCAGAACTGCTCACCTCCAGCAGCCTGACCAGAGAAGAGGGCCCCAGGGCTACCTCAGTCCTGTTGGCCCCTGCCCATCCCCTCTGCAGAGGCCTTGAACTTGAATTCCCAGCAGCAGATCGGGCCACCGAAGTGCCGGCCTTGGGTGCCGGGCAGCCCTGCCTGTCTTGCCGGGGGTGGGAGGCCGCCATCCACGTGGGGTGGGGCAGCTGCTGCTGCTTTGCTTTGATTTGGATGTCAGATCTCCGGGAAGGTCACAGCAGCTCGGTCCTCTGCCTTGTGGTTGGGTGCTGGGTTTGGTGCACAGGTGCAGGGTCTGGTTCTGGCAGCCTTGCGTGTGGCCAGTGGCCATTCAAGTGTCAGGTTCCCGTACGATGCTCTGGGCTCTCGGGCTGCCCGCCTGTGCCATGACGGCCTCCAGGCCGCTGTCCATCGAGGAGGAGCCCTGGAAAGCTCTGGAGCGCACGTTCTGGTTCTGAATAAACACTACTGTTTACAGGAAGCCCAGCCCGCTGTTTGCCTTTTTCTTTTTTGTGTATAGGTGCATTTAAAAAAAGATAATCAGCCGGGCGTGGTGGCGCATGCTTGTAATCCCAGTACTTGGGAGGCTGAGACGGGAGGATCCAGGTTCACAGCCAGCCTCAACTACTTAGGCTTTTTGCAACTTAGTGAGACCCTGTTTCAAACTAAAGAATAAAAAATAGGTCTGGGGGTGTAGCTTTGAGGTAGAATGCCCCTGGGTTCAATCCTCGGTGCCACAAACAAAAAAACAAAGGAGGAGAAAAAATTCTGTCCTTAGTTTAAGCAATGGCTTTACACCCATGCTGGGTGTGGTGGCACACATTTGTAATCCCAGTTCTTGGCAGGCTGAGGCAGGAGGATTGTAGGTTCCAGGCTAGCCTCAGCTACTTAGACCCATCTGCAACTTAGTGAGACTCTGTTTCAAAATACAGAATAAAAACTCGGACTAGGGGTGTAGCTCAGAGGTAGAATGCCCCTGGGTTCAATTCTCAGTACTGCAAAAGAAAAAGAAATTGGACTTTATGAAGTTAAACTTTTCTTTAACTGGGTATGTTTGCTTACACCTGTAATCCCTCCCAGGGTGAAACAGGAGGATTGCAGGTATAAGGACAGTCTCAGCAAAGTAGTGAGATCCTGTTTCAAAATAATAATAATAGGCGGGAGTCATAGCTCCTAGGTAGAACGCCCCTAGGCTCAACCCCCAGTACCAAAAATAAATAAATAGAAAGGGCTGCTGATATATCTCAGTGGTAGACCACTTTTCCTAACATACATGAGGCCCTGGGTTCCATCCCCAACACTACAAACAAAATAAAGCAAAAAAAAAAAGAGCCGGGCGTGGTGGCGCACGCTTGTAATCCCAGCATTTGGGAGGCTGAGACCTGAGGATCCGGGTTCGCGGCCAGCCTCAGCTACCTAGTGAGGCACCCCGCAACTTAGTGAGACTCGGTTTCAAAATAAAGAATAAAAAATAGGGCTGGGGGTATAGCTCGGAGGTAGAATGCCCCTGAGTTCAATCCCCAGTACCGCAAAAAAAAAAAAAAAAAAACCTACGAACAACCTAACAAAAAGCCTTCTCTTTGTACGACACAGTTAAGGGAAGGGAGGAGATGAGCAGAGATCGGAGGGAATATTTGCAGGTCGCCTGTCTCATATGAAGGACTATACAAAGACCTTACAAGGAACATTCAACACTAAAAATTTAAAACAACCCAAATTACAAAGTGGGCAAAAGATTTGAACAGACATCAACCGAAGGACATGTGCAAATGGACGGACGGTAAATGCACAACATGAGTGGATTCACAACGTCATCAGTCACTGGGGAAACGCAATTTAAAGCCACGTGGATACCACTACCCACCCTGAGTCTCACTGTAAAAAACAAATGAAAAACAACAAAAAAGAAAAAACCTCAACCAACACCACCAGGTGCCGAGGCAGTGGGGAACAACTGGAACTCACACAACACTGGCGAGAGTGTGACATTACAACTTCTTTGGAAAATAGTCTAGCAGTTTCTTATGAAGCCAAAACAATACCATATGATCCAGCCATCCCACTCCCAGGCATTTACCCAAGAGAAATGAAAGCCCATGTTCACGCAAAAGCTCATAAGTGAATGTCTGCAGCTGCTTCCTTCATAACTGCTCAAAGCTGGAATAATCACTGGGTCTCTCAGTTGATGGACAAGGTAGAAATGTACGGAGCCATAGCTGGAATACTGCTCCCAGGACTCAAGGGTGAACCTCAAATGTCAGTGGGAGAAGCCAGACCGAGGTACCGGCTGTGTGCGCTGGCTACGGTGATGCGCAGGTTGGTGGTCACACGGGCTAAGGGAAGCTTTGACAACAAAAATAAAATCACACAAAAAACAAAAAGGTGGGCACACACCTGCAATCCCAGTACTTGGGAGGCTGAGACAGGAGGAGGGTGGAAGGTTCACAGCCACAGCAACTTAGGCCCTCCACAATCTAGTGAAACCCTGTTTCAAAAGAAAAACTAGCCGGGCGTGGTGGCGCACGCTTGTAATCCCAGCATTTGGGAGGCTGAGACCTGAGGATCCAGGTTCGCAGCCAGCCTCAGCTACCTAGTGAGGCCCTCCGCAACTTAGTGAGACTCGGTTTCAAAATAAAGAATAAAAAATAGGGCTGGGGGTGTAGCTCGGAGGTAGAATGCCCCTGAGTTCAATCCCCAGTCCCGCAAAAAAAAAAAAAAAAAAAAAAAAAGAAAAACTAAAAGAGGGCTGGCGGTGTAGCTCAGAGGTAGAATACCCTAGGTTCAATCCCTAGTACCACACACACACAAACAAAGCATATTAGAGGGGGGAAAAAGTGTGTGTGGGTAGGCCAATCATGTGCTGTTATTTTAGTATAACTTTCCTCTGGAGAGGACATCTGATCTGGATATCCATGTCTCCCCGGGCACAGGGAGAGCCAAAACGATGGCGGGAACTCTAGACACAGGGCTACAAGTAGACACTCTCAGGCCACACATCTCCCAGTGCAGCGCTGGAGCAGCACCGGGGGAGTGACCAGGAAGCACACCGGCCCCGCCCCCACCGGGCGCCTTGACCACGCCCACAATTAGGCCCCGCCCACCGGCTTGCAACCCCGCCCTACGCATGCCCTTTAGCCCCCGCCCACCCTGTACCATAGGACCGCCGGGCCCCGCCCCCACGTTGTGCCCGCCCCTATAAGCTCCGCCCCTTTTCAGCCACGTCCAATCGGCAACCCGTCGCCGTCGCGGTCCCTAGCACTCTGAAGCTCCTCCCACGCTTGAACTTCCCGAAGGACAGCCGAGCGGCCCAATAAACTCCAGGAAAGGTCAGAGCGGGAGGCCGGAAAGCCAATCCAGAAGCGGCGCGCGCAGGGAAGGCGGGCCATCGTGACGGACAGCGGAGGTGGTGCCAGGCTGGTTGCTAGCCGCCGCCGCTTGCCCGGCCGCCCCGCGCTTCATTGTCACCCGCCTCCGAGGCAGCGACGGGAGCCCTGGGGCGCCAGATCGCTCTCCGGGCCGAGTCCGCGGGGCCTGCGCCCCACGCCCGGCCCTCGCGGGTGAGAGGGGTACACGGCCCGCGCGGGTGAGGGGCGTCTGCGCAGGTGAGTCCGGGCCCCTGCGGGTGAGCCGGGGCTCGAGCCTCGGGGCTGCCCTCTCTCCCGGGGACGCCGTGGAGCCCTGCTGGGCGTCCCGGGACCCCTGCGTTAAGCCCCGGGCGACCTGGGGAGCGAGAGCTGCAGGGGAGACGCGGAGGGCACCGCTCCGCGCGTGGGCCCTGCTCCTCGCGTCCCCAGGGGGCCGGGAGGGACGCCAGCCCGTACCCTTTCGGTCCTACGGCACAGACACCTTTCGTCTAGAGTGAGGCTGGCCTCCTTCGCCCGGCCTGGGGGTTTCCATGGAGAGGCAGCAGTGTTTACCATCCGGAGTCCCTCGCTGGCTGCACGTGTGGCTGGGAAGCGACCCGCCGGCTAGCTGCAGGGCCAGCCTGGGTCCAGCCGGGTGTGGCCAGTGCCGAGGGTGTTAAATTTCACCCGCAAAACCGGAAATGCATGGCTGAGGACACTGAGCAGGCGAATGGCAGAGCAGCCTCTCGAGAATAGGGGTGACCGGCTCCCCAAACTGGGGCGGCCCTGCTGTGGGGTGTCTGGACACAGAGCACTGGCCGATGCTGGTTGGGTGCCTTTGGCTCACCCCCATAATCACTTTTAACATTGTCTTGTGCCCCCTCCCTCCTCCCCAGCACCCATTTCCTTTATGGTCTCTGCCCTTTCAAGGGAGAGTGGACGTGGAAGACCCCGTGTAGGAATGGGTGGGGGAGGCAGAGGGACCGGCAGGTGCGGAAGTTGTGCTGGCCTGGACTGGCCCAGTGTGAGGAGCAGAGAGAGGGAGTCACAGAGAGCAGGCTCAGTCAGATCGGCTGTGTCAGGTGTTTGGTTTTTTGTTTGTTTTTTACCCGGCTCCTGGGAAGAAGTTTCCACCGGGGCATAATGCAAGCTGGCATCCAGCAATATTCAGGTGCCGTGTGAGGGTGGGCTGGGGGCCTGGCAGAGGCAGGAGGAGGGGCCTTTGCAGTTGTGCAGGGCCAGGAGTCCGTGTCTGGGCCGGGGTCATGGTGTGGAGGAGCCCGGAGGTGGTCCGCAGGTGAGAGGGTGGCTGGAGAGAGTGGACCTGCCGTTCTGTGGAGACCTAGAGGGCGCTTAGAGGGCGGCCCGCCCCAGGACCGGTGGCAGAACCATGGAAGTAGCAAGCAGTTGCCACATCCCAGGAACTCAGGCTGGACCAAAGGGTCTGCGGCCAGATAAGCTATTGACTGTAGAACTTCTGAGGCCAAGTCCTGCTGGGCAGCTCGTGGCAGCTGAGCGCTCGCCCAGCACCAGCCCTGGGTCCTCACCACCCACGAAGAGGCACACTTTACAGAAGAGAGTGACCCAGTCAGGTGGGGCGACTTGTTCAGGGCGAGAGGTTGGGTTAAATGGTAGAGCTGGGCTCGTACCCACCGACGCCCGCTGCCCAGACAAACCCTCCCGGACCCTCACCAGGCCCTGCCTCTGCTGCCTGCCTCCCTCGCCCTCGAGTTCTAGCCGAGGGGCCCCCCTGCCAGTGAGGAGGGCGTGTGGCTGGTGACAGGCTGCTGGGGTGTGGTGGCAGGTAGACCCAGCTTCCCCAGACTGGGAGGCACTGCCGCGGGCGGGTGCGGGCTGCAGCTCCTCCGGACACCTCGTGGCACTTCTTGCTTCCCTCCCTCCCAGGGCCCGGCGCATCGACCATGAAAGGCTCCCGGGTCGCCAGCGGTGCCCCCGAGGGCAGCCCAGACGCCGCGGACCTGAGTCTGACTGGCCTCCCGCCGCCCTTGTCCCGGCGCCCCAGCAGCGCCTCCACCACCAAACCCATCGTCCGCTCCATCTCTGTGGCCACCGGCAGCGTGCCAAGGAGGAAGGCGCTGGTGAGTGTGGGGCCGGGCCCGCCCCCGGAAGGTCACCGTGGGGTGGCATCTGGCCCCTGGGAGGCCACGGCAGGAGGCAGAGCCCCCTCCTTCCAGCACCAGGCCCTGTCCAGCCTCCTCCTGCGCTGCCCTTTGGGTTTGTTCAGATGTGGGAGGTGCTGAGCTCTGTGGCCTCGGAGAACCCTGGGGAGGGGAGCAGTGGCTGCCAGGGGCCAGGGCGGGCCGGCTGCCGCCCCCCGCTGCTGTCTGCCAGACCCAGTCTCGAGGCAGGGCAGAGGAAGGATCGGGTGCTCCACGGGCGCCAGGGCAGGGCCTCCGTGTGGCCTGAGCTTCCGGAACGGGGAGGGGCTGGTGCTTGGCTCAGATGCTGCAGCCAGTCTGGAGGTCCGCATTGAAGCGAGGGCCTGATGGAAGGTGAAGCAGGGCAGAGAGCAGCCGCTGTGGGGCGGGGGGTGGTCAAGGATTCCCCGGTTCCCCTGTGGATAAAGGCTCACCCCTCCCTTCGCCCTAAAAAAGCCATTCCTGTGTCGGATGGGCTACAGCTGCCGGCGTCTGAGCTGGTTCAAACAAGTTCCCAGAGCCTAGGCCAGGTGGAGCGCGAACCTGGGATGTCCCACGGGGTCACCTGTAATGGACATTCAGTGTCAGTACACTGTGCTGCCTCAGCAGCGGGGTGGCCAGCTCTGGCTAGCGTGTCCCTGGTGCCTGCTGCCCTCCCCGTCCCAGCTTTGCTCCTGAGCCCCTGGACCCTCTGCCCAGATCCCTCTCACTGCCCCTGAAGCCCTAGGAGGGGGTGCGAGCAGGGAGGAGGCACTGATACTGTGGGTGCACTGGCACCCAGAGAATGTCGTACAGTTGCTGAGCTGCAGGCTGCACCTGTGGCTGACCTGGGCACCCACGCACCCCTCCCAGTCTTCCTGCTGGAAAATGTTCTATTCCCGTTCAAAGGGGAAGCAGGGACTAGTCCTGCCAGGCCTCCTTGCCTTGGACCGGCACTGCTGCCCTCCCCGGTGTCGAGCAGGGAGGCTAACAGCTCTGCTCCTTAGCGGAACGTCCCAGCTGCTCGTCTCTGTAAGTGATGGCTCCCTCTACGACGGCCCCACCCCTGGCACACCTGGCAGGGGCTCAGATGTTGGTGAAAGAGCGACCCACCCCGCCAGGAGTTGTTCCGGGCAGTCCCCGGCTCTGGGCCGCCCCTCCTGGCTGCCGCTTGGTCTGATCCTCGCTGGGATCCGTGAGGGCGTTTGCTGTGCCAGGCTGCGGCTTCTCTCCTGACACAGGGCTGCAGGAGGCGCTGGCCCCTGGCTGGGGGCCTTGTGCCGGACCAGCAGCCTGGCATGTCCCCTCTGCCCTGTGTCTCCAAAGACCTCCCTCTAGCTGGGCGTGGTGGCGCACACTTGTAATCCCAGTTCTTGGGAGACTGAGACAGGAGGATCGTAGATTCAAAGCCAGCCTTGGCAATTTAGTGAGGTTCTCAGCAACCTAGTGAGACCCTGTTTCCAAATAAGATATAAAGTCGGGCTGGGAGTATAGCTTAGAGGTAGGATGCCTGTGGGTTCAATCTCCAGGACCACAAAACAAAACAAAAACAAAGACCTCCCTCAATTTGGAAGCCTCTGTCCCAAGATTCCCTGTCTGGACATGCACTGTAGTCAGTGCCAGACTGTAGAGGGCCCCCCGCCCAAGCTGTGGGCCCACCCTGAACTACTCGCTCCACTTCCCTTTCCTTTTTTTTTTTTTTGCAGTACTGGGGATTGAACTCAGGGGCATTCTACCTCGGAGCTACACCCCCAGCCCTATTTTTTTATTCTTTATTTTGAAACCAAGTCTCACTAAGTTGCAGAGTGCCTCACTAGGTAGCTGAGGCTGGCCGCGAACCCGGATCCTTCGGTCTCAGCCTCCCGAATGCTGGGATTACAAGCGTGCACCACCACGCCCGGCTCTCCACTTCCCTTTCCTGTAAAGGAACACGGCCCTTCAACACGGGGGCCTGAGCTCATCAGTGGGGCAGATGCCCCCCGTGTGTGTGTCACACTGTGCGGTCAGCTCTGTCCCCAGAGCAGGGGCCCGAATCCTGGGCTGATGACACCCTGCCCTTCCCGCAGGAGTGCAGTGTTCTTAGCTTGTGACTTTATTTACCTTCCAGGCACTTCCTTCCTACTTTGGTACCTTGAGTGAGCACAAGACCCTTACCCTTCCCAGACACCTGCTGTCCTCAGCGGGACGTCAAGGAGAGAGGAAGGTCACCCCTGAGCCGTCCGCGGTCATCACCCCAGCATAGCGCTGGAGCTGCTACGTTTGTTTTAAAAGTTGTACAGGGTTTTTTTGTGTGTGTGTGATACTGGGGATTGAACTCAGGGGCATTCTACCTCCGAGCTAGACCCCCTATTTTTATTCTTTTTTTTTTTTTTTTTTGGTACTAGGGATTGAACTCAGGGGCGTTCTACCTCCGAGCTATTCCCCCAGCCCTATTTTTTTATTCTTTATTTTGAAACCGAGTCTCACTAAGTTGCGGAGGGCCTCACTAGGTAGCTGAGGCTGGCCACGAACCCGGATCCTCCGGTCTCAGCCTCCCGAATGCTGAGATTACAAGCGTGCGCCACCACGCCCGGCAAAGTTGTACAGGTTATTTTAAATAGGCCCTAATATGCACACCACTTAAAATGCATCAAGCAGTAGGCCTGCTTCTCCTCACCTAGCCGCCGGTGTCTGTGGGGAGCCTTCTACATACGCTGGGGCATATATAGGGTCATGCCTGCAGGCTCTTAAAGAGCATCCCATGTGGGCTGCTGTCTGTCTGTCTGTCTCTCTCTCTCATACTGTGGATAGAACCCAGGGGCATTCTACCTCCAACCTACACCCCCTGCCCTTTTTATTTTGAAACAGTCTCGCTAAGTTGCTGACGCTATCCTCAAACCTGGGATCCTCCCGTCTCAGCCTCTCAAGTACTGGGATTACAGGTGTGCATGACCATGCCAGGCCCATGGTTTATTTTTAGACAGGATTTCACAAAGTAGCTCAGGCTAGCCTCAAACTTGCAATCCTCCTGCCTCAGCTTCCCATGTAGCTGGGATTACAGGTGTGTGCGACCAGACTCAACAGTGAACCATAGTTAAATCAGCAATAAGCAGTGCTACCACAAGTATCCTTGTATCTACCTTGTTTTGTGTATGCATATATATGTGTGTGTGCGTATAGAATAAACACTGAAGGGGGAATTAGTGGATCAGAGCAGATGTCCATCTAAAATTTTGGCAAGTATTGCCAAATTACTCTTGATAAAGATTGTCGTCCCAGCCAGGTATAGTGGCGCACACTTGTAATCCCAGCATTTGGGAGGCTGAGATGGGAGGATCCGGGTTCTCGGCCAGCCTCAGCTACTTAGTGAGGCACTCTGCAACTTAGTGAAACTCGGTTTCAAAATAAAGAATAAAAAATAGGGCTGGAGTATATCTTGGAGGTAGAATGCCCCTGAGCTCAATCCTCAGTACCACAAAAACAAACAAACAAAAAAAGATTGTGGTCCCAGGGTTGGGGTGTGGCTCAGTGATTGTATGTTTCCACCTGTCCGAGCAAGCTGCGAGAGCACCCCAAATCCACCTGCGCCTCCCCACAGGGGGCTCTCCCCCGATGTCCCGGGACGGCTCCACCTGATGCGCTCTCACCAGTTCCCCACACCCCACACTCGGTGTTCTCCACCTGGGACCTGAGGAGGTCACGCGTCGCCGCTCGTTGGCCTTCTCTCTGGGCTCTATTTTATCCCTCAGTGGTGCCTGGAATGTGGGGAGGCGCCCGGCTGGTCAGGCGCTTCCCGCAGCCTTCCTGCGCGCAGTCTCCCGTGGCCTGGCCTTTAGGGCCCCGCACACCCGCACCTCCGAGGGGAGCTCTCTCTCTACCCGACTTCCTCCTGCCGTGCCAGGCCGCGCAGCTTGCTGCGTCTGTCCCCAGAGTCCTCGTCCGGGGGCCCTGCTGCCCACAGTGGCTGCATCTGCGTCCGTCCTCCCGGCAAGTCCACACAGCTGCCCTCGGTGTTGCCACCTGCTGGACAGCAGCTCCCAGCCAGGCGCACGCTGCCTCTTGGCCCTTCCCATCCTGCCGGGTGAAGGGCTCCCGCTCTTTTTTTTTTTTTCGGTACTGGGGATTGAACTCAGGGGCATTCTACCTCCAAGCTACACCCCCAGCCCTATTTTTTTATTCTTTATTTTGAAACTGAGTCTCACTAAGTTGCGGAGGGCCTCGCTAGGTAGCTGAGGCTGGCCACGAAGCCGGATCCTCCGGTCTCAGCCTCCTGAATGCTGGGATTACAAGCGTGTGCCACCACGCCCGGCTTTTTTTATTCTTTATTTTGAAACTGAGTCTCACTAAGTTGCGGAGTGCCTCACTAGGCAGCTGAGGCTGGCCGCGAACCCGGATCCTCCCGTCTCAGGACTCTTCCTCCAGGGCCAGGCCTCCTGCTGAGCGAGCTGGTGAGTGCCTTGACACCTTGGCCACTGAATAGACTTCCCGCCCTTTCTGTAGGAGGCCGCCGGGCCCGGCGGATCCCGGCCCATCAACAACCTTCGAAGATCCAACAGCACCACGCAGGTCAACCAGCCGTGGACTGGCTCCCCAAGGTAAGCCCCGCTCCCGCGGTGGCCTGTCTCTCTCAGGTTCTCCCGGAGCCTCAGGTAGCCCTGGCCTGCTGCTTCCCTTGTCGCAGCCCTTCCTCCCGCTTCGTCTGTGGCACCTGGGTTGCCTTCACGCTGCCTGGCCCTTGTGTCCCCCCTCCTGGTGAGCTGGGAGGGGTGGGGGAGGCCCCTGAAGTTAGCCTGACCTTCGTGTTGGCGTGGGCCCTGGAGGCTGGGTCCTCGAGGCAGATCTCTTTGCTGCAGCCTCCGCCTCTTTGGCTGGGTGCTTGATGCCTTTCGCACCTGTCCTTCGTGTGTCAGAGCCACTGTTTGCAGAAGGGAGCGGCTTTGGGGCAGCTCTGAATCCTCCCTGTGAGCCCTGTGCCTGTCCAACCGCAGCTTCCTTGGGGGCTCCAGCCAGCCGGGTCCCAGCGCATCATGGGGGGCACCAGGCAGCGGAGCCAGTGCCAGCGGCACCCTCCAGAGTGGACGCCCCGAGCTGATTGTGGCTGATAAGGCCCTGACCCCTCTTCCCACACATGCTGTCTCCAAGTGGGCGGGTGCTCCCCAGGGCCACAGCTCTGTAAGTTCTGGGCCAGCCAGGGGCCAAGGAAGGGGGGACCGTCCCCTGGAGGAGCAGAGAGTCACAGTCAGCCTCAGGAGCCAGCGTCGCAGGGCCTGCCGAAGCAAGCGAGTTGAGGGACCAGGGGCGTGGCACAGACTGGCCAGGGAGCGTCACCAAGGTCATGAGCCTTCCTGGGGACCTCCACTGTGCCCTGTGGCCGGCGGCTGAGAGTGCAGGGTCCGCCAGGAGGTGACAACGGCCGCACATGCGTCAGGGCTGGAGATGGAGTGGTGTGCATGTCCCCAGCGTGTGCTTAAAGCAGTGTGTATCGTGCGTGTGTATTGTGTGTGTGTGTGTACATGATAGGAGATATATATGTGTATGATGGGGCGGTGTGCCTGTGCTGGGCATACCGTGTGCGTGGTATGTACGGTGGGTTTGGTGTATGCAGTGCCTGTCACGTGTTTCTGTGGTGTCTGTGTGTGTGTGTGTTAATGCACGTATGTGTCGTGTGTGTGGCGTGTGCATGGCGTGTGTGGTACAGTCGTGCTGTTTGAATGGCATCCAGGCACTCCTTCCCTGCACACCTCCGTGTTTCTGGCTGTGGGGTGTGTTGGAGGCCGCCTTGTCATTGCCGTGACTGAATTACCTGACAAGAACGACTTGAAGGCGTTGGTTTACTTGGGCTCAGATTCGGAGGGTCCGCCCGTGGTCAGCCAGCTTCAAGACAGAAACCCACGGGGGCAGAGCGCGTGGCAGAGCAAAGCCACTCTCAGCTCATGGTGGCCAGAGCAGAGAGAGAGAGAGAGAAAGTGGCCAGGACAGATGTAGTCCCCAAGGCCACACCCCTATGACCTGCCTCCTGTCGCCATGGCCCACCTCTGAACCTTGCTGCACTGGGAACATGCTTTCAAAAGTGCGCTTTTGGGGGGCAGTCCAAACCCAAATCATAGCACTTCACTCCTGGCCTCCACAAGCCCATGACCGTCTCAGAATGCGAAATGCATTCACTCCGTCTCTAAGAATCCCGCTAGTCTGAACAGTTCCAACATTGCTCAAAAGTCCAAGTCCAAAGTCTCCCCTGAGAGCAAGGCAGACTGTGAGCTCCTATGAAAATAAAAAGCAAGTTACCTACTTCCAGTGTGTAACGGCAAAGCGCAAACATTCCCATTCCAAAAGAGAGGTGTAGGGGCATAGAAAGAAGGGAAGGGGGCTGACGCAAGGCCGAACCCCGGCAGGACAGTCATGGACTCCTGGTGCTCCACACCCGGCGTCCAGGGCTCCCAGGAGTGAGATGTGATCTCCAAGGGGTTTGGGCAGCTCTGCCCCTGTGCCTTTGCTGGTTGCAGCTGGTGTGGCTGCTCTCTTAGCCTGGCCCCTCTGTTCACAGCCTGTGGCCCTCCTTGGCAGACAGTCCATGTTCCTGGGGTCTGTTAATTCCTGGGGTCTCTGTTGACGCTTCAGCTTCACTCTCACAGCTTTACAAATTGCCCCTTCAGAGCCTGCCTACAGGGAGTCTGATCCTGTTACATGTTTCCTGGTCTCCTAGGCTTCCCTTTGAATCTGGATGGAAGCTTCCATGACCCCTTAACTCCTGCATTCCTTTAGGACCAGCACCACGTGAACAACAAGGTCTGCTGGGAGCTCAAGCAGTAGCTGGGTGCCCTTGATCCAGGCTACAGTAGTCGGGTCCCCTTGATCCTGGCTTCAGCAGCCTCTGAATGTCTGGGTGACTAACCACGGTGAAATCAATCGGGGAAACAACTTCCTAGACAACTCCATGGGCATCTTCTCAAAGAGTCTTCTTTCCAACAAATTTCCACTCTTATATTCTAGAGCCTGCAATGGGTGGAGTCTTGCTGATTCCTGACATGCCCCCCGAGGCATCTTTCGTGTTTTCTCTGTGCAAAGTACTTCTCTTTGGTGGCCATAATTTTTTTCAGCAACTACACCTTCTATGGCCCCAGTTTTAGAAGCCAGACAAGCTTTTAATCTTTCTGCTCTGCTTTTTGCTCCTGATTCTCACAGAAAACCTAAATAAAAGCCACCAGCAATGCCCATGCCACTGCCTGCATGGCATGCTCACTTAGAATTTCCTCAGCAAGGATGAATTAGTTCATCACCTTTAAATTCAGCCTCATAAAGTCTCAGGACATGGGTAAAGTGCAGACAAGTTCTTTGCTAGGATATAACACGAGTGACCTTTGCTCCAGTTCCCTCTGGTGTCCTCTTTGCCATCTGAAACCTCATGAACGGTCTTTACCACATTATTCAGTCAGCATTCTGGTATTCTAAGTTCCTGCCAGAATTACCCATTAAACTCTGCTTTCAACATCCTAAGGCTTCTCCCACCTGCATCTCCAAAGGTTTTCCAAATTCCTCTCATAAATCAGTTCCAAAGTTTTCCAAACCATACAATCAAATTTAGACACAGCAACACCCCCACTCCTGGTACCAGTTTCTGTTTTAGGCTCCTTTTTCATTGGTGAAATACCTGACAAGAACAACTTAGAAGAGGAAAGGTTTATTTGGGCCTGCAGTTTTGAAAGTTTAGTCCGTGGTTGGCCAGCTCTAAGGCAGAAACTACAGCAGCAGGGCACATGGTAAAGAAAAGCCACTCTCTGCTCATGGCAGCCAGAAGCAGAGAGAGAGACAGACAGGAAGAGGCCAGGGACAGATGTTATCCTTAAAGCCACACCCCAAGTGACCAACCTCCACCAGCCATGCCGCACTTCTGAACATGGCCGCGTTGAAGACATGCTTTGAAAGCGTGAGCTTGCCCGGCGTGGTGGCGCACACTTGTAATCCCTGTACTTGGGAGGCTGAGACAGGAGGATGGCAGGTTCGTGGCCAGCCTCAGCAACTTGTGAGTCCCTCTGCAATTTAGTGGGACCCTGTTTCAAAATAAAGACTAAAATAGGGCTGGGAGTGTAACACGGAGATAGAATGCCCCTGAATTCAATCCCCAGTACCAAAAAAAAAAAAAAAAAAACCCATGAGCTTTGGGGGAGACATTCCAAACCCAAGCCATAAGGGATAGCGCAGGTCTAGTTTTGTGTGGCTGGAGCTCTTGCATTTTTTTTACTGCGTCGTCCATTTTCCTGTGCTGACCAGTGACCTCTGTCTTTGTGGAGTGTGTGGCCATGTGGAGGGCTAGCCTGGGCTCCCCATTCCTGTCACCTGCCCTGTGTCTCCCTGTGTTGGCCCCGCACTGTTTTGATGTCTCTCCATACCCCTTGCTTTTTGAGATGGAAGGAAGCTCTTAGAGAAAGCTCTGTACTTGATTCTTCATGACCCTACTCCTCCTGTTCCCGTATTCTTCCACATGAATGTTAGATGAACTCATGGAGTTTCACTAATAAAATTGCAGGGTTCCGATTAAGGGGTCGCAGTGACTCCCAGCTGTCCAGTTTGGGAGCTGGACAGCTCCTTGGCTCTGTGATTGCACCTTGCCCTAAACCTTGTCCTAAGGCCTCAGGTGGTCTCCTGTACAGTCCCTGGTCATTTGCACGAAGAAGGGTCTTGTATGTTTTTGCTGAATTGAGTCCTAAGACCTTTCAGCCCTGGCGTTGTGAGCGGGGTCTGTCTGTGTTCTTTAGGGTCATTCCTGGTGGGTAGGAGTGCTGGTGATTTTGGTGTGGGTCAGGCTTGGCCCGGCAGCATTGCTGGGCTTCATCGTTGTAGTTTGTTGAGTTTCTTGTGTTTTCCTTTTGGATAATCACACTGTCTGCATGTGGACCAGGAACAGAGCCCGAGAGCCCCCCGAGTTGCTGGGCCACTGCCTGCCAGTCCTGCCCCAGCGAGAACTGCTCAACTAGCTGCCCCTGCCTTCCTGCTGCAGAGGCGGAGGTGACCTCTAGGCCAAGTGCACCATCCTGGTTGCGTGTGCATATGCGTGTGTGCACACGTGTGGTACGGGCCAGTCTCAGTAATTCAGCAAGGTTTTCAGCAATTTAGTGAGACTCTGTTTCAGAAAGATATTAAAAAATAAAATAGGACTGGGGGTATATCTCAGAGGTACAATACCCCTGGGTTTAATCCCCAATAGCACAAAATAAATAAATTAATAAAATAGGGGCGGGGATATAACTCAGAGGTAGCACATCCTGGGCTTTGATCCCCAGTACCACACACATACAAAGACTATGATCCAACCATTAATTTTTAGTTCTTTGGTGGGAATGGAACACGGAGTCACGCACACTAGGCAAGCGCTCTACCACTAAGCTATGCCCCGGCCTGATTCAGTGATTTTTAGTGCATTCAAAGAGTTGTGCAGAGCCGGGCGTGGTGGCGCACGCTTGTAATCCCAGCATTCAGGAGGCTGAGACCAGAGGATCTGGATTCGTGGCCAGCCTCAGCTACCTAGTGAGGTACTCCGCAACTTAGCGAGACCTGGTTTCAAAATAAAGAATAAAAAATAGGGCTGGGGGTATAGCTCAGAGGTAGAAAGCCCCTGAGTTCAATCCCCAGTACCGCAAAAAAAAAAAAAAAGAAAGAAAGAAAAGAAAAAAGAGTTGTGCAGCCATCAAGTCAACTGTAGACCGCTTTCATCACCCCAGAGCAAACCCATATCCACGAAGTCACTCCCCATTTTCCCTCCCGAGCCCCCATCAGCCCCGTCTGCGCTCTGTGGATTCACACGCTCCAGATGTTTCCTGCAACTGGGGTCATGGCTGCGCGGCCTCGGTGTCTGCCTCTTTGAGCATCACGATTTCAAGGCTCGTCCGTGCTGTAGCATGTCAGCGCTTCAGTCCCTTTAGGGTTGAGTGACACTCTGTCACGTGGATAGCCCGCATCTCCCATCAGAGCAGCCGTGTTGGGGGCAGCCAGCGCTCCTGCTAGGTCCAGAGACTGGGGCGTGGTGTGTTCTGGGCCATCCGGGGTGGCCCCTGTCATCCAGCTGTGCCTCCTGTCCCTCCGAGCTGCCGGCCTTTGTGGCTCTGTGTGCAGGGACGTGAGTGGCAGCAGCAGGTGGCCGCGTGTCCACGGCCTGTGGTCCTCAGCAGTCTAGGCTCAGGGACCCCAGAGGTCACCCCAGGTCCCCAGGCCCTGTCCCACCAAGGCAGCTCTGCCAGGCACAGGTGTGTGAGGAGTTGACCTGGGGAGCAGAACCCACTCCCGCTGCGTTGGCCCTCCCGTCTCGTGAGGCCAGCCCTGTCCTCCCCCCGGAGCTGGCTCTGCAGTGTTGACCTGGCCATCCTCTCGTGGGCACAGGCCTGTGGAGCCTACTGACTTCCTGACGCTGTTTGAGGGCAGCCCTGGCGGGAGAAGGAAGTTGGCCGGTCTGAGCAAGGCGTCCAGCGAGAAGGGAGCCACGTGGAACGTCCTGGTAAGATCGGGCATGGGGTGGCTGAGGCTTGGTCTCCCCAGCAGGGTCACCAGCCGCCCATCCTTGTCTTTGCTGCCTCCGCAAAAGGAGGCCGGGCTGCAGGAGTCTGGTCTCCACTCTGCCGCCCTCGGGAGTCGGTTCTCCTGGAGCTGTGGGTGAGGCGGCGCCAGGCAGGCGCCGGCCTGGTGTTCGGGTGTGTCTGGGGGTCGCGGCTGAAGTGTCTGTGTGATGCACAGGATGACCAGCCCAGGGGCAGTGCCTCGCCGGCCAACGCCCAGAGTTCCAGCGCCCTCCACTCCCCGGCCGGCCCACGGAAGAAGGAGTGCACCCTGGCGCCCAGCTTCACTGCCAATAACAGGTACCGCCCGCAGGTTCTGGGCCACTTGCCAAGGCTCCTGGGGTAGGGACTCTGTCTTTCTTGTTCAAGGCCCGATTGGACTGCTTCGGAATGAATGAATGAATGAATGAATGAATGAATGAATGAATGAACGGATGGATGGATGGATGGCTGGCTTTCTTTACCCAGGGGTGAGGCTGCAAGGTGGGGTCTTGCTCATCAGGACCGGTGGCCCCGCTGGTGTCGGGGCTGCGCCTCTGCCCGCCGGCCCTGCCTTGGGGCAGCCCCTCCCTCAGCAGCCCCGACGCCAGGCTTCGCTCCTGAGTTCCAGCTGGGGGCGCTCTCGTGGGACCATGATCGGTGCGGAAAGTTCACTAGAGCTCGTGCTACCAGCTCTGCTGAACTGTCCAGAGCGCTTGAGTTCCAGCCTCAGGGCCTGCCATGTGGGCTGCGCCAGTTACTCTTGGGTCACACTAGGAACCCAACAGACGAGCGTGTCCAGGAGTGATGGCCGAGTTGGCGAGGGCCCCGGGGAGGCCTGGTACCCGCTCGGCCGCGGCCAGTGGTCTGGGGCCTGTGGGGCCTGGAGAGGCCCTGGAGGAAGCAGGCACCAGGCCGCCTTCCAGACTCCAAGGAAAGATGGCGCCCTTGGCCTTGGTGGGCCAGGGACACAGCCTGCCCCCTTGAGGCACAGGGAAGGGCTTCCGGTCCCCAGAAGAGCTGCTTGTTGGGGTGCAGGCTCGGGGGCCCAGGGAGGCTTAGACATGGCACAGCGAGTCCTGACCGCGCTCACGCCCAGCGCCGGTGCCGCCAGCGTAGTCTTGGCTGTCGTCCTCCCGAGCTGACCCACGTCCTGTCTCCTGCAGGAGCAACAAGGCTGCCGTGGGCAACTGCGTCACCACCATGGTGCACAACTACACCCCCTCGGAGAAGGCGCCGCCCCCCAAGAGCTCCAACCAGACGGCCCCCTCCCTCAAGTAAGGCGGGTGCCCACCCAGGGAGCGAGAGGGCAGACCCGGCTCAGGGAAGCTGCGGGCCACGCCCAGAGCCCAGGGAGCGCGGCTGGCGGCTGAGCAGAGCCATCCCGCCCATCCTCCACCCGCATGGCTCTGCTCAGTCAGTGGGATTGAACCCGGGGGTGGTCTACCTCTGATCCACACCCCAGCCCTTTTTATTGTTTTTTTTTTTTTTTTTTTTTGAAACAGGGTCTTTCTAAGTTGCCGAGGACCTTGCTAAGTCACTGAGGCTGACTGGCCTCAAACCTGTGATCTTCGTGTCTTGGCCTTCCAAGTACTAAGATTCCAGTGTGTGCCACTATGCCTGGCTGGCCCGCTGGGTTTCTTGAGGCCACCTGGCTCTGGGCTCTTGTGGCTTCTGAGAATTTCCTGCTTTTTTTTTTTTTTTTTTTTTTTTTTAAATGTAAAGAATATCTAGAGCTGGGTATGGTAGCACTCTCCTGTAATCCCACTGAGGATGAGGCAGGAGGATGACAAGTTCAAAGCCAGCCTGGGCAATTTAGTGAGACTTTTTCTCAAAATTAAAAAGGGTGGGGCTGGGCATGGTAGTGAACGCTTATATTTCCAGGACATGGGAAGCTGAGACAGGAGGATTGCAGGTTCATGGACAGTCTCATTAACTTAGGTTCTCAGCAACCTTGCAAGACCCTGCTTCAAAATAAAAAACAAAATAGGACTAGGGATAGAGCTCAGAAGTAAAATGCCCCTGGGTTCAATCTCTAGTACCCCCCAAAAAAGGGTTGGGGAGCTGAGGATCTAGGTCAGTGGTAGAGCACTTCCTAACCTATATGAGGCCCCGAGTTCAATCCCAGTACCAAAAAATAAATAAATAGATAAACGTAAAGAACGTTAGCCAGGTGCCAGCTAATGGGGCCTTGAAGGGTTGAATGGCGCCGAGGATTGGCAAAGTGGAGGGGCTGAGCTGCTGCCCACAGGCCTCCTGTAGGCTCAGAGCCCCGACGGCGAGGCACTGCCATCTGGTGCCCTGGGCAGAGCCCTTCCCTGCGGCAGTGAGCTGGGGGCTTCTCTCCTCGCCAGCAACATCATCAAGGCGGCCACCAGCGAGGGCAGCGAGGGCAGCAGCTTCGGGAAAGCCCGCAAGAACTTCTCCAGCAGCGACCACGCGGCCGGGAGCACGCCTGCGGGGAGCACCGTCAGCCTGCTGAGGCGGAAGGAGGTGACGGAGGAGGAGGCCGAGAGGTGACCACTGCGGGGAGCCGGGGCAGGGCTCCGAGGGGCTGCGACTCCAAAAACAGGAATAAAGTAGTGCCGCTGAGCTGGGCGTGGCGACACTCACGTGTAATCCCAGGACTTGGGAGGCTGGGACAGGATTAATAACTTAGGAAGACCCTGTTTAAAAAATAAATAAATAAAAAATAGGTGTGGGTGTGTAGCTCAGAGGTAGAATGTCCCTGGGTTCAATCCTCAGTACCCTCCCCCCCCCCCCCGCTAAAAAAAAATAGTGAAGCTGAAAAGGCTACATGTGTCTCCAGATGTACGAAACACCAAGCCAAGACAGCTCTGTAGACGGCTGCTGGGGATCGAAGGCAGGTGAGGGCTGTTCAGGTGTCATGGGAGCGTTCTAGAACTGGATTGCGCTGCTGGATGCATAACTCTATAAGTTTGCTAAAAATCACTGGACTAAGCTGGGCGTGGTGGCACACGCTTGTAATCCCAGGATTTGGGAGGCTGAGACCGGAGGATCGCAGGTTCGAGGCCAGCCTCAGTTACCTAGTGAGGCCCTCCGCAACTTTGTGAGACCCTGTTTCAAAATAAAGAATAAAAAATAGGGCTGGGGGTATAGCTCAGAGGTAGAATGCCCCTGGGTTCAATCCCCAGTACAGCAAAAAAAAAAAAAAAAATCACTGAACTAGATGCTGAAGATGGGTAGATTTTTATAACATGTAAATTATAGTTCAGTAAAACTGTTAACAAAGAAGACATTTAGGGGAAAGAAAATACAGAAGTGAGGAGAGCAAACGCACCCACGGGCCTCTGTCCTGAAGCATGAGCTGGGGGCGCTGGAGGGCGGGCCGCCGCAGCTGGTGCAGGCAGGAAGAGGCTCCTGGGCCCCTTAGCTCCCAGAGGGGCCTCCTGCCTGGCCTTGGGTTCCCACTCACCTGTCCTCGGTGGCTCCTCAGAGCCCCTGCGGTGCCCTCGAGGGCGGGCCCAGTCTCCAGAGCCGTGGCCTCACACAGACTGCTCTGTGTCCTGGGATCTGTTAGTGCCTTTGCTGAGTAGTCCTTGCAGCCAAAGTTGGGTTTTCGAGGTGCTAGGGATTGAACCCAGGGGCCTCTACCATTAAGTACACCCCCAACCATTTTTTCTTTTTGTTTTTTGGGTATTTTGGGGAGAGGATACTGGGGACTGAACCCAGGGGCATTCTACCTCTGTGCTACACTCTTAGTTTTATTTACTTTTTATTTTGAAACGGGCTTGCTAAGTTGCTGAGGTGGTCTTGAACCTGAGATCCTCTTGCCTCAGCCTCCCAAGTACCGGGGTTACAGGCATGCGTCACTGTGCCTGGCTCCTTTTTATTTATTTATTTTATTTTTGAGACAAAGTCTTCAAGGCTGGCCTTGAACTTGTGATCATCCTCCTGTCTCAGCCTCCCAAGATTTTTTTTTTTTTTTTTTGTAGTAGGGATTGAACCCAGGGGCATTCTATTTCCGAGCTACATACCAGCCCTGTTTTATTTTTTATTTGGAAACAGGGTCTTACTAAGTTGCTGAGGCTGACCTCAAACCTACCATCCTCCTGTCTCAGCCTCCAAATACGGGATTACAGCTGTGCGCCAACCAACATGCCCAGCTACAATTTTTATGTTTAGTCAGCTTTGTTGAGTATAATTATGTAAATACATTAAAACGCACCCATTTTACCAATATACACAGCGGCGTCTACAGATAGAGCATGCCAGCAGCAGACCACTCCCCAGACTCCCTGAGCTCCTCCCCCACCTTGTCCCCGGAAGCCAACGCGACACCCCCCAACCTCTTGGCCTTGTGGCCTCACCTTTTCTGGGACGCCCTAACACAGCGACAGTCTGTGTCCTTCTGAGTCCTTGGTCACTGCTCTTGGCTGCTGGGTGGCATTCTGTCACCTGGATGTGCCTGTGTTCACTCTGTGACAGCTGGTGGCCGCTTGGGTTATGTCCAGCCGTTGGCCTTTGTGCACAAAGCTTCTCGAGTCTGCGCATGGCCGCTTGCTCTCCCTGGTAACTTCCTGGGAAGGTGGGCTTTGGGTTTTAGTGGATCAAGCGCAGAAGGGCTGGACCTTCGGTCAGCAGGTTTCTGCAGCAGTTGGAGGACCCAGGGAGGACCGGGCCCCTCTCAGTCCCGCTCCCGCTCTTGGCAGGTTTATCCACCAGGTGAACCAGGCCGCCGTCACCATCCAGCGCTGGTACCGTCACCAGGTGCAGCGACGCCGGGCAGGAGCTTCGAGCCTGGAGCGCCTGCTGACCTCCAAGCGAGAGGTCAGTGTAGACGCATGCGCCACCTCTGCCTCTCCCGGGACTGGCGCAGAACCCCCGGGGTCGCCACAGCATACCGGCAGCTCCTGGGACAAGGGGAACTGGACAAGTCCCTCCGTCCCCCAGTCTTCTCAGGGACTGTGGTCGAGCTTGCATGGTAGCACACACTCTGCAAGGGACCCTGTGGTGCGGTGCCGCCTCCCTCTGCTGAGCGCCCCCCGGGTGGGGGCTTGCCCTCTCTGGAGCAGAGGTGGCAGGTCCAGGGTCCTGCAGGGGTCTGGGCTCCACAGACTGGGGGATTCCAGGGGTCGGGCCCGGGGCGCCATCAGCCTTCTGCGTGGAAGCCGCATGCAGCTTTCCTGGCAGGAGCAACGGCGGCTGGGCCCGAGCGGCGGGAACTTCCTGGACCTGCACCGGCAGAAGGAGGCAGCGAGGAAGAAGGCCCGGGAGGAGAAGGCCCGCCAGGCCAGGCAGGCGGCTATTAAGGTACCTGAGTGACCCAAGCAGGGGCCCCTGCTGCCTGGGGTGCCCAGGCCCTGGATGTTGAGCCTGGGGGGGTGGACTATCGGGGGCCGGGGAGGGGGCTGTTCACAAGTAGTCCCCCTGGCAGGAGCTGCAGCAGAAACGAGCCCAGAAGTCAGGCGGAGCTGAGCGTGGGCTCACCAAGGAGAGTCCAGAGGCCAGGGTGCCGGCCGAGGAGCCACGCCGCACGGCTAGCACCAACTGTCAGACCCCCAAGGCCAACAACACTGGTGAGCGCGCTCAGTCCCCCGCATCCTGCGGGAAGGAGGTGCGGGTCTGCCAGCATGCCCTCGGCCCCCGTGCTGGGGCCCAGTGGGTGGCTGCATTGTGGAGTTAGGACCTCCACCCCCAGCCCCACCCTACCTCCACTCTGCCCAGCTCCCTGAGGGCTGGACTTGAGGGTGCTCAGCCCTGGCAGACAGTCCTGGACGCGGGCCCCGCGGAGCGTGGAGGCCCAGAGCCCCGACCTCCCACCCTAGGAGGTGACACCTGGGCTCTGGCATCACACGCCCCACCTGGCTTCTCCTCAGGCTCCTGAGGTGCAGGGAGCTGGGTGGGACGATGCCGTGTTGTGTTGTGCAGGCACCAGCGTCCACCCCGAAGGCCCTGGGGCCCCCGGCCTGCCTGCCTCCGACTCGTCCCCAGAGCCCCAGCAGTCTCCAGAGAGCAAGCTGCAGGTGTGGGCACAGCCGGCCCTTCCCCCCTCCCTGACTCGAGCTTGGTGGGCGTGTCCTCTTCCCTCTTCCTCCTCAGCCGTGGGGTCCTCAAGCCCGGAAGCGCTGCCCGGGGGCTCCGCTCTGGTGCAGAGCAGCACCCCAGGGAGCCCTCGCCCAGGGGTGGGGATCTCAGGACCGCTCTGGAATCCTGTGGGGTTTGCACCCCCAGTGGGGCCCTGTGTCCCTGTTCGCAGAGGAGGAGCTGGAAGCTCACAGAGGCCGGGGTCCGGCCGGGGCACCAGGTGCCCAGTGATGAGGCTGGCAGTGAGCCTGTCGGTGTCACTGGACCAGGGGCCCTGAGATGCCAGCCCGGCAGCCGTAGGGAGAAGGCAGCGGAGCCCCAACCCGGTGCCACTGTGCCACCAGCCGTGTCTGCTGCAGGACATCCGGTTGGAGGATGTGGCCAGCGAGGGTGCGGAGACCTCGGGCCCCCCCGGGAGCAGGGCCAAGGCCGGGGCGACCCTGGAGGAGCTGCTGGACATGCTGAGGCTGCTGGAGGAGGACCCCGCGCCGCTGCCCCGCCCCAGGGCCTACCAGAAGGACAGATACGCCTGGACCGACGAGGTGACTCCGCCGTCCAGCCCCGGCCCAGCCCGGCACCCGCTGGGCGCACCAGGCCTGCGGTCTAGGGAAAGCAAGGGTGCCACCAGCTCCTGGCTTTAACTGAGACCCTAACGAGGTCCAGAGGGGCCTTGTTGACCCCCGTTACCCTCCTGGCTGAGGCTTCCCGGAGCGTAGGACGCAGGCCAGCCCCCGGGGGTGGGTGCCGCTCTCTGCCAGCAGCCTGGGATGGTGGGAGAGGCCCTGGCCCTGCACTGCGCCTCACTGCCCCGCCCCCGCCGCAGGAGGACAACGCCAACTCCCTGACTGCCGACAACCTGGAGCGGCTTGGGAAGCTCAGCGCGCCGTGCGGCCCCCCCGAGGATGGGACGCTGCTGTCGGAGGCCAAGCTGCAGAGCATCATGAGCTTCCTGGATGAGATGGAGAAGTCGGGGCAGGACCGGCCGGCCGGCCAGCTCGAGGTGCGCTCGCCGGTCCCACACTGCAGCCCAGCCGGCTCGACTCGAGGGCCAGGCTGGCTTGTCCCGCCCTGGCCTCCTCTCTGCCTCAAAAGCCCCATCCAGGTGGACGGCCCTGGCCTCCCTGGGCCCTGGTGTCCTCTGGCCAGACCGGGCCGAGTGGAGTGGTCGTGAGTTTTATGCTGGGGCAGGAAGGTCGAAGTGAAGGCGGCACACCTAGTGGCCTGTGCTTGAGCGGCGGCCACAGCCCTCATTCCTGTGAACTAAATAATAAAGCCGTCTCAGGTGGGGTGGGGGGTTGAGCTGTCACCCACCATCCCTCACTGATGACCGGGCGCCCGTGCAGCTGCCCGTCCCTCTGAGCCGGGCAGAATGGGAGGGGACACAAGGGCTCCCCGTGGAACCCCTCACACCCCTGCCCCCCTAGTCATCCACCAGATAGGCGGTAGACGGGTTGGTGGTCTGGCGCCATGTCTGCAGGGGCTGCTGACAGACGCCGGGCGGGGACACCCCGAGCTGGAGGGAAACACATCCGTGATGCGGCTGAAGCTGGAGGTGGAGGAGAAGAAGCAGGCCATGGTGCTGCTGCAGAGGGCGCTGGTAAGGGCCCACCCACCGTCCCGGGCCCTCCACCCCTCGGCCCTCAGCGCCCAGACACACCTCCGATGGGGACCTGGAGCAGCCCCTCCCTCCCGTCCCTCCCGTCCCTCCTCCCGTAGGCGCAGCAGCGCGACCTCACGGTGCGGCGGGTCAAGGAGACAGAGAAGGAGCTGAGCCGGCAGCTGCGGCAGCAGAAGGAGCACTATGAGGCCACTATCCAGCGGCACCTGGCCTTCATCGACCAGGTGAGGCCGCCCGGGGGCGTCGGAGGGACAGGATCAGAAACTTCCAGAGCCGGGGCCTCCCGCTCTGGCGTCACTGTCTCTGTTGGAATGTGGTGCTGGCCTGAGGCCCGCACAGCCCGCTGGTGCTCAGGCAGGCGCCTCTGCGAGGCCTTCCCTCCGGCAGGCCTGGTGTGGTGGGCCGCAAGCCAGCGGGGCCCTAGAGGGGCCGGACAGTTCTGGAGCTGGCTGGCCCAGTGTGTGTGTCCTGTCCACATGTGCACACAGTCCTCCCGGGTCCAGCCAAGACCGAGGCCGGCGTGGCCCTGGGAGGAGACACCCCGCTGGGGAGGGGCCTTGGCACAGGGCTTCACCCCACCCACCCCACCCACAGCTGATCGAAGACAAGAAGGTCCTGGGTGAGAAGTGCGAGGCGGTGGTGGCCGAGCTGAAGCAGGGGGACCAGCGGTATCGGGAGCGCGTGGCCCAGCTGCAGGAGCAGCACGAGCTGGTGAGCCCCTGACAGCCTGGCCAGCCGTGGCTCGGCCGGAGCAGGGCGGGACGTGGGGGGGTCCTCACTCCCACCTCTGGGTGTCAGGGTCATCGGGGGTGACCAGTAGGTATCAGGGACACCACAGCTGCGTGTCCTGAGGATGCCGGGTCAGGGGCCGGACAGGAGAGGTATTCCCCTGCACCGAGCTCTGCTCCCCGCCCTTGAGCTGCTTCCGAGTTTCCATGGGGCCAGGCCCTGAGCTGGGGTCCCTGGGGTGCCTCAGCAGCCTGAGCCCAGCCCTCCCCGCCTGGCTCCCCCGTCCCCTCGGCCTGCCTGGATGTCCTTCCCACCAGCATGGGTGTGAAGTTCCTGCGTCCACCCCAAACCCAAGCCGAGGCCTGGGGGGGGGGGACAGCATTGCTACAGACCCCCCCCCCCCGTATCCGTGCCAACAGCTAGGGTCGAGGACCATCAGCGCACGGGCTCTGGGGGACCCCGGCAGGCCACGTCGCTCTCCAGAGCAGGGCCTCCGCAGGCATGGCTTCCCGCCCCCTTAGGCCGCGGGCTGTGTGTCAGGGTGCGACCTGGGCCCGGGAGGACGTGAGTGCATCGTGCCGCCTGCTCCTTGGTCTCGCTTGTAGGAGATCAAGAAGCTCAAAGAACTAATGAGTGCCACAGAGAAAGTCCGCAGGGAGAAGTGGATCAACGAGAAGACCAAGAAGATCAAGGAGATCACCGTCAGAGGTGGGCTGCAGCCCGCGCCGCGGGGCTCACCGCCCTGGGCAAGAGGCCCGCGCCTCCCATGGGGCTCCAGCCTGGAGAACCCGGGCTGAGGGGCGGAGGGCAGCAGGGAGGAGGTAGCTGGGGGGTCGGGGCTCCAGGATGGTGCCTGAAGGCGCCGAGGCCCCTCAGGTGGTGCGCGGGGCTCCCTGGCCTGTCCTCTTGCCCCGGGTCCTCTTCCTCGAGGATCCCGGGCACCCCCACTGGACATGTGCTGCGGCCGGGGAGGCGCTGGGGGTCCTTCCAGCAGCTCCGGGTGACTCCCCAGGAGCCTCTTCCCCGCCTGTGGAGCGGTGGGCTCAGCTGTGCCCCGCGGAGGGCCTCCTGCTCCCCGCAGCTAACCCTCGCCCCCAGGCCTGGAGCCCGAGATCCAGAAGCTCATCGCCAGGCACAAGCAGGAGTTGCGGAGGCTCAAGGGCCTGCACGAGGCCGAGCTGCTGCAGCGTGACGAGCAGGCCGCCCAGCGCTACCTGCGCCAGGCCGAGGAGCTGCGGGAGCACCTGGAGCAGGAGAAGGAGGCGCTGGGCCAGCAGGAGCGCCAGCGTGCCCAGCAGCGGTAGGTGCCCGTGCTCCCTGGCTGCTGGGGGACCGGGACACGCCAGGACCCCCAGCCTGGAGCCGGGGCATGGATCTGAACGGTTGGCAGTTCTCCCTGAGACCGTCAGCTGTGCAGGCTTCCATCGCTGGACCCCGAGCTTCTGGGTCAGTGACGGCAGCGGGCTCGTGGCTTGGCCTCGCTGCGTGGGGAGCGCCATGGGGGAGTGTGCTCTGGGGGCAGGACTGCTCGCAGACCTGAGGCTGACCCTGCTGCTGCATCTCGGGCACCCAGGGGCCGCCGTGCCCTGCCCGTGAGCCAGTCCCCCGTCCGCAGGTTGGAGCAGCACCTGGAGCAGGAGCAGCGGGCCCTCGAGCAGCAGCGGCGACGGCTGTACAACGAGGTGGCCGAGGAGAGGGAGCGGCTGGGCCAGCAGACGGCCAGGTGCCCTCGCAGTGACCCCTGCCCGCTCCTCAGCCCCTCCCGCGTGACCCTCCCGTAGTGACCCTCCACCCACTGGTCCCTGGCCTGGTCTGCAGGCAGCGGGCGGAGCTGGACGAGCTGAGGCAGCAGCTGGAGGAGAGCAGCTCGGCGATGGCGCGGGCCCTGAGGGCCGAGCTCGAGAAGGCCAGGGAGGAGCAGGAGCGCCGGCACCAGGTAGCTCGCCGTCCCGGAGCGAGTGAGGAGACGGTCCAGGAGGGCAGGGCCTCTCCTGCCTGACCCTGACCGGCTGGCCCCGTCCTCCCAGCTAGAGCTCCAGACCCTGAAGGACCAGCTGGAGATGGAGAGGCAGGCGTGGACGGCCAGTTGCGCCAAGAAAGAGGTGGGACCCGCTGGGCATTGAGGGGTCCAAGCGGGGCCTCCCCGGGGCTTCTGGGTACCACCTGTGGCTGCTTTGGGGCGTGATGACTCATTAGTAGCTTGTGCGCACTCTGTGCCGTCCTTCTGTAGCTTCAGGAAGATTAAGGAGTTAGGGATGAGAGGTCCCAACCCGGTGCCTGTCCCTGCAGGAAGCGTGGCTGCTAAACCGGGAGCGTGAGCTGAAGGAGGAGATCCGGAAAGGCCGGGACCAGGAGATCGAGCTGGTCATCCACCGGCTGGAGGCCGACATGACGCTGGCCAGGGAGGAGAGCGAGCGGGCGGCTGAGAGCCGGTGAGGCCCTCCCCACCAGGAGAGAGAGGGGTGCGGGGTCTCACCGGCCAGGGAGGGCCGGGATGCCGGCTGCTCCACCACCCTGCCCCTCTGCCCTCCTGCCAGCGTCAAGCGCGTGCGCGACAAGTACGAGGCGGAGCTCTCTGAACTGGAGCAGTCGGAGCGGAAGCTGCAGGAGCGGTGCACGGAGCTGAAGGGACTGCTGGGAGAGGCGGAGGGGGAGAAGGAGCGCCTGCAGGCCCTGGCGAAGCAGAAGGAGAAGGAGCTGGAGGACGTGCGGGCGGTGAGTGGCCCCCGCCGCCTCCCGCGCCCAGAGCCCGCCACCCCTGCGGCGTGCTCACCGCCCCCCTGCCACCAGGTGAACGCACAGCTGTCCGGCGAGCGGGGCAGCCTGGCCCAGGTGGTCCGCCGGGAGTTTGCTGACCGGCTGGCAGCCTCTGAGGAGGAGAACCGGCAGCTCAAGGCCGAGCTGGCCGAGCTGCGTGCCCGGCAGCAGCTGGAGCTAGAGGAGGTGCACCGCAGGTGGGTGGCCGGGCCCCCAGGGGTGGAGCCGGGTCGGGAGGGGCGGGAGCAGGACTCCCAGCACCAAGCCAGAGGGCACGCCGCTGAAGAGCCAGAAGCCTTCCTCCCTTGGGGTAACTCGGACAGCCTATGGGTACCCACCCGCCACCACCCAGCTTGTACCCCACTCAGTCCCGGGGCATCGGGTGGGCGTCACCCGCCCCTGGGGGCACCAAGTGGGCTGGATCAGGCCGGGGCCCCTCGTGCTGTTCCCCCCGGGCTAGAGACCTGGGCGGGACTGGCCTTGTACAGAAATAGAGGCGCTGCAGGGCAGGAACCGTGAGCCCCCGGGACCCTCCTTTCCTCCTGTTCTGGCCCTGAGGGGTGGGCACGGGGGCTTCCCACCCATTTCAGCACAGCACCCCCGCATGGTGCTGCTCCAGGACCCCATTTTGGGTTCTGACGCCTGGAGGTAGTTTCTCTGCAGCGGCGCAGGGCCAGCCTTGGGGGCCTCACTCAGCCAGGCGGGGCCCCGAGGCTGACGGGGCCCAGGGTGGGGGCTGCGCGGAACCCACTGTGTGCTGCCGCAGGGTGAAGACAGCCCTAGCGAAGAAGGAGGAGGCCGTGAGCAGCCTCCGCAGACAGCACGAGGTGGGTCTGGGGGTCCCCGCGCCGGGCTCGCCCGGGCCGCGCAGCCCTCCTGACCCGGTGCCTGTCGCCTTGCAGGCTGCAGTGAGGCGGGCTGGCCACCTGGAGGCGCTGCTGCAGAGGCAGAGGCGGCTGCCCCCCAGCGCCAAGTGATGCCGCCGTGCACGCGGTGGAAGACGGGCTGGAGGTGGACCCTGGGCCGGAGGCCGGCGCCCAGGCCGAGTCCCACCGTGGCAAGGGGAGTGCGTGCTGGCGTGAGCGTGCCCATCCTGCCCTCCCGGGAGCCCTGGCGCTCGGGATGCTTCAGTCAGAGTGCCTGTGGCTCTATTATGCAGTAAAAGAGGTCGTTTTGTAGCGTTTTGTGTCACCCGCCCTGTCTTTCTCTCCTGGGCTGGGTGCAGGGGCTGGAGGCCACCCAGAGGGCTCCGCAGTGTGGCCAGGTGCGGGCTTCTGTGCCCACAGGACTGGCTCTGGTGCCCTCCCTCCTCTGGCCTGTCCAGGCTGGTGAGGAGATGGCAGGCAGCCAGCAGCCCCTCTGCTCTCCGCCCTGCCCTGCTTTCTGGCTTGCCTGGTGCCCAGCGCAGAATGGCCCTTTGTGTTCCCAGCCTGGCCTCAGCCCCTAGAGGGAGCTCCGGGGTTCCAGCCCAGCCCTGTGCACTAGCCCCCGGTTACTAGCTGGCAGGAAGACCTCAGGGGAAGCAGGCGGCCTTCCCAGGAGCCTCCTCCCTGAGCACTGTCGGCTCAGAACCCGCTGGGCCCTTGGCCTTGCTGGGCCAGGGCTCTGCACAGACAGGAGGGGAGGCCGCAGCCCACGGTGGGAGCGGAGTCTGAGGGCCCTGGAGGGTCTTGCCAGCAGGCCCGTCATCCTGGGAGCCGGCTCTGCGTTGGTTGGGCTGTGCCCAGCCCCATCCCAGCACCCCCACTGCCCCTGCCCCACCCACCCCACCTGCTGCCCGGTGCCGGGACCCCAGCAAGCCCCCTGCGGAACACAGGCGCTGCTGGCCACATCAGGGTCTCTCCCAAGTGAGGGCCTGGCCAGGCTCGACCCAAGTCCCTGTCCTGGTCACCCCTGGACGCCAGGCCACATCCTGCCCCATGCCCCAGCCCTGCCCACAGAGCAGCTGGCTTGGCCCCTGACCTCAGGCTGAGTGAGGTGACTGCAGAGGCCGTGTCGCAAGTCACCCACATGGCAGTGGGGGCCGCTGGGCCCCTCTGCTCCCCACCCTCTGGCTCAGGGCTGCACCCAGGACCTCGGGTGGGACTGGACAAGGCCACCAAGCAGGACGGCCTGGGGGCAAGTGCGAATTCGAGACAGGGCAGGTCGCGGGGGAAGCCCCAGGCGTGGGGGCCAGGCCGGCCTCGCTGGGTCAGCACTGGGGGTTGCCGTTCCGCCTGGAAGGTGGGTGGCGCTGGGTTCTGTATGCAGACCTCAGACAGGTCAGCGGCCCACGGAGCCCCCCGCACCTCCCCCTGGACAAGCTTTGCCCCGGGCCCCCTTCCTCCTGGCCTGCAGCCAGCCGCCCTCGGCCGTCCCACGTCCAGGTGGAGGTGGGGAAGCGCTGGACACCAGGAGCAAGGGCTGGAGAGGACTGGAGCCGGCCTGGTCGGACCGTCCACCACCGCAGCCGAGGCCCCATGGGGCAGGAGCCAGCTCCCGGGACGGTCAGCGAGGGCCTGAACCGAGGACACGTTCCTGTCCTGGGTGTGGGTGCTGTGGCCAGAGAAAAAGCATTTTCAGCTGGAGCTTCCTTAGACGTTGCCAGCGGCTGCTCTTGCTAAACTAAGGTGACGTTGCAAGTGAGGTGCTGGACACCTGTGAGGAGACATGGGCGGTGACCTCCACAGAGGCCGGAGGGCAGGGACGTCCTGACAGCAGGGGGCGCCCAGCGGGGGGACGTGACGACTCTGCTCCTGGGTGCAGGCGTCCATTGGCTCGTTCATTCACTTGTTCATTCCTGAGTTCACTCCTTCATTCATTCCTGAGTTCCTTTGTTCCTTCCTTCCTTCATTTGTTCCCAAGTTCGTTCCTTCCTTCCTGAGTTTGCTCCCTGCTCACTCTCCTGTCCTCCCTTCACTCCTGAGTCGGCGCCTCCCTTCCTGTCGCCGTTCCTTAGTCCCCTCTTCATTCATTCCTATCCATTCTCCCTCTCCTGCCGGGTTTGTTCTCACATCTGCTCACACTCACGCGCACGCCCAGCCCCTCCCCACAGCGCTGCGGCCCTGGGCCTCCGCTGCCTTTCATTCAGGGTCCCGTTGTCACGCACGCACAGCCATTTCTTTTGACACGAAGGGGCCGGGCTGAGGCCCGGTGCTGTCCACAGCCTGTCCACACCACGTCCTGGCTGGTTGGTAACGTCTCTCTGGCCAGCTGGAGGGGCGGGGGGAGGCACCTGCCGGCTGCTTCACCTGGACAGGTGTGCTGGGAGTGGGGCGGCCGCGCCCTGCAGGCAGCTCCTACCCTGGCCTTCCAGCTTTCCAGTGTGGACAACAGGACAGGGCAGGGTGAGGCAGGACTGTCACCAAGCTGGACACACACTGGGGCTCTGCCTAGGTGGGGAGGGGTGACCACGGCAGGGTAGAGGAGGGTCCCTGACCATGGTGGGGTAGAGGGAGGGTCCCTGACCATGGCGAGGTGGCCAGAGCCTCCGCCATGTTGGCAGCTGGGCGCCCCATCTGGGCTGGGGGTGCAGGGGTCGGGTGGGGGGTCTCTGGCCCGCAGTGGGAGGATTTCCGGGAAGGAGGTCTGGCTCTGTCCAGGTCAGCTCCGCCGGTCCACCCACCTGCCCTGGGACCCGTCCTCCCCGCAGCCTGCCCTGAGCCTCCTTCCTTCTGAGGCAGGCCTCGTCAGCCAGCCGCGTCTGTGCCAGGCTCAGAACCTGAGGGGCGACCAGAGCACACCCTGCCCTGGGGGTCCCGTGCCGCCGGGGAGATGGGCGGGGGCAAGGACCGTGACGTTTCAGAACTCCTGCCCTTTAGTTCCTTCCCTCTCTTTTGTTTTTCTGTTCTTTTTTTAACTATTTGGAGGGGTGGGGGGGCATTCTTCTCCTAGCTACACCCCAGCCCTTTTATTTTTTATATTTATTTATTTATTTTATTTTATTTATTTATTTATTTATTGCAGTACTGGGGATTGAGCCCAGGGGCATTCTACCTCCAAGCTACACCTGTGCCCTATTTTATTTTTATTTATTTATTTGTTTGTTTATTTATACTGAGATCACAGGCGTGCGCCCCCACACCCAGCGCCCCTAGCCCTTTTTATCTTGTGTTTTGAAACAGGGTTCCCTGGGGTGCTGAGAGCATTCTTTCTTTCCCACTCTGCATATTTCCTTCTTTTACTGCAGTGAAATCTGCATTACGTAAAATTCGCCATCAGAGCGGACAGTTGAGAACATTTATACACTCACGCAGCCAACCCTGCTGTCCAGTCCAGAACCTTCCCATCAGCCCCAAGGAAAGCCTGTCCCGCTACCCTGACGGACTGCCCCGGCCCGGCACCCCCAGTCTGCGCTCCGTCCCTGTGGGCTGGCCTGCTCCGCGCATTTCAGAGCTAGACCCCTGGTCAGGCGCGGTAGCACACGCCTGGGGTCCCAGCATTCGGGAAGCTGAGACACAGCCTCAACAACTCAGTGAGACTCTCAGCAACTTAGTGAGACCCTGGCCTCAATCCCTAGTATCGAAAAGAAAGAGAGAGAGAAAAGAAAAGAAAAAAAACAGCAACAAGCAGCCCAGAGAAGAGTGCAGCGTGAGCAGCGGCCCCCCACCGGGTGCCAGGCGGGGCCGGGGGCGTGGGGAGCCTGGCAGCCCACCGGCGCCATTCCCCAAAGCTCCTGGAACCAGCACCTGCCCCGAGCTGACAGATGGCCTGTCCCCGGCTGCCCCTCCACCCCTCCTGCCATCCCTGGCCCCACTCTGAGTGGGGCCTGCTGCGGGAGCCACGGGGACACCTCACGGCGCTGGGTCATTCCCTGTCCCCTGGGAAGGCTCCTGTCTCACGGCACCCGCTGCAGCCTGGACGCCGCTGCCCATGGCCGCCTGGCAGCAGCCCAGCCCACCGCCCTGCTCAGATGGAGAGCAGTCAGCTCCTCCTTTCCAGGAGCCTTTTTCATTCTTTCCTTTTTGTGTGTGTGTGTGTGTGTGGTACTAGGGATTGAACCCAGGGGCATTCTACCTCCAAGCTATACCCCCCAGCCCCATTTTTTATTCTTTATTTTGAAACAGGGTCTCACTAACTTGCACAGGGCCTCACTAAGTAGCTGAGGCTGGTTGTGAACCTGTGATCCTTCAGTTTCTCAGCCTCCCAAGTACGGGAATGACAAGTGTGTGCCACCATGCTCGGCCCAGGACAGAGAACCGGCCAGCCCAGCCTCCTCCCAGATCCTGGCACGCCCTCGAGTGCAGGGGCGCCCTGGCCCGCTCTGGACGTGGGGTGGCAACAGCTTCGCTCTCTTCAGGAGGCGGGCACCCTTGGCAGAGGGCCCTCTGCCCGTGATGTCTCTTTGGCAAAGGCCAGAACCCTGTCAGGTCTGCAGGGCACAGCTGTGGGGGTGGGGCTGTCCCTGGAGAGTCTGGGTGGGGGCAGCGCCCCCTGCAGCGCCCCCCTCCCCCAGCACTCCTCTACCCCTTCTTGGGAACTGCAGCCAGGGTGACAGCATGAATGGGGGGCTGGGGTCCTGCCTTCACCTGGCTGTGAGCACCTGGCTCCCCCACCCTGCCTCAGTTTCCCTTTGCACTACATGGGGCTGTGGCCAGAGGGCCCAGGCACCCTGCAGATGCCGCCCGGAGGGCCGGCAGACGGAGCTAGAGGTGTGGCGGGGCCCCCCCGCAGGTGAGGTACCCCGGGCGGGGGTCCTGCGGTGCACACTGCGGCGGGTGGCATCTGGGTTTGCTGAGGCAGGAGAGCTCAAGAGGCTTCTGGGAAGGAAAATGTCCTGTGAAGGGCCGTCCCTGGGCCCTGTGTTCCCTGAGCCCCACTCCTCACCCCCCATGTGCCCCTGCTCCGGTAAGTTGGATTGTGTGTCCCCCAAAAGATGTGTTCTGGTCCCGCACACCTGTGAATGGGGCCTCACCGGGAAGCGTGGTCTTTGTGAGTAAAATTAGCACGAGGCCACACTTGGGTGTGCGTGTCGTTCAGTGTAGGGTACTTGCCTGGCACACGCAAGGCCCTGGCTTCCATCCCCAGCAACACGTGCACACACACACACACACACACACACGTGCGCACACACGTACACACATGTACACACACACATACACACACACACACACACGAGGTCATCCTGGCAAAGGCTGGGCACTCAATCAAATGACTGGTGACTTTATAAGAAGAGATGCCAGAGCCGGGCGTGGTGGCACATGCTTGTAACCATAGTACTTGGGAGGCTGAGACAGGAGGACTGCAGGTTCAAGGCCAGCTGGGGTAACTTAGAGGGACCCTGTTACAAAATAAGAAATAAAAAGGGCTGGGAGTATAGCTCAGTGGTAGAGTGCTCCCTAGTTTAAACCCCTATTACCACAAAAATAAAATTAAAAAATAGCCAGATGTGGCGGCACACCCTTGTAATCCAGTACTTGTGAGGCTGAGACAGGAGGATCGCAGGTTCACAGTCGGCCTCAGCAACTTAGTGAGACTCTGTTTCAAAATAAAGAATAAAATAGAGCTGGGGGTGTAGCTCAGAGGTACAATACCCCCGAGTCCAATCTCCAGTACCACACAAAATAAATAAGTAAGCAAATAAATAAATAATTAGGGCTGGGGGTATATCTCAGAAGCAGAATGCCTCTGGGTTCAGTCGCCAGTCACACACACACACACACACACACACACACACTAAAAAAAATAAAAAGGGCTGGGGGTATACATACACATACACACACAGACACATACCTTAGAGAGGGAGGCGACACGAAGGTCCTCCACACAGCCACAGAGGCATTCATTGGAGAGACGATGCAGCCGCTTCCAAGGGACACCTGGGTCCCCAGAAGCCGGAGGACAAGGAAGGACGGGAGGGAGCGCAGGCCTGTGACACTCCACTTACGTTTCTGTGGTTTCAAGTGTCCAGTTGGTGGCGCTTGGTTCTGGTGCCCTGGACACCCCAGAGCCGGCCCAGGACCTCCTTGCTCCTCCTGTTCTGCCCCCCTCATCCCGGCCCCTGCCAGCGCCCCTGAGCCCCAGGTGGGTCTGCGGGAGGGGACCCTGGAGAGCCACCCGGGTAGGGTGCCCAACAAATGACATTCACTGTGACCTGGACCTGAGGCCTGGGAGGGGGACAAAGACCACTGTGTCCCGCAGGCTGCACCCCACCCTGGGCCTGGCACCGCCGGAGCCAGGGTGTGGGCAGGGTCCTCTCCAGGAGAGGCCTCGGCCCCAGGGGGTGGCCACCATTCTGCTCCTGTCTTTGTTCAAAGTTGTAGCATTTTACCCACCACGTATTTTATACTGTGTGTGTGTGTGTGTGTGTGTGTGTGTGTGTGTGTGTGTGTTATTGGGGATCAAACCCAGGGGTGCTCTACCACTGAGTTACATCCCCGGCCCTTTTCCAAATTTTATTTTGAGACAGAGTCTCACTAAATTGCCCAGGCTGGTCTCAAACTGGCAATCCTCCTGCCTCAGGCTCCCCAGTAGCTGGGACTACCAGTATGCACCGCTGTGCCCGGCTACAATAACTATGACTCTGAAAATAACAAATTAGCTGGGCATGGTGGTGCACTCTTGTCATCCCAGTACTTGGGAGGCTGAGACCAGAGGATTGGCAGGTTCAAGGATAGCTTCAGCAAGTAGTGAGACTCTCATCAACCTAGTGAGACCCTGTTTCAAAATAAAATAGGACTGGAGGTGTAATTCAGAGGTAAAATGTTCCTGAGTTCCTTCCCCAGTACCATACAGAAATAAATAAATAAAATAAAATATTGAATTAAAAGCAGGGCACAAGCCGGGCGTGGTGGCGCACGCTTGTAATCCCAGCATTTGGGAGGCTGAGACCAGAGGATCCGGGTTCGCGGCCAGCCTCAGCTACCTAGTGAGGCACTCCGCAACTTAATGAGACTCGGTTTCAAAATAAAGAATAAAAAATGGGGCTGGGGGTATAGCTCGGAGGTAGAATGCCCCTGAGTTCAATCCCCAGTACCGCCAAAAAAAACCACTACTGGGGAGGCAGAGACAGGAGGATCACAGATTGGAAGCCAGCTAGCCTCAGCCATTCAGCAAGACCTTCAGCAACTTAGTGAGACCCTGTTTCAAAATAAAAAATAAAAAAGGTCTGGGGGCATAGCTTAGAGGTAGAACTCCCCTGGGTTCAACCCCCAACAGCAAAAAATTGAGTAATTTTATTTATTTTTTATTTTTTGGTTTTTGGTGGTACTGGGAATGGAACCCAGGGGCATTCTACCTCCGAGCTATACCCCCAGATCTATATTATTCTTTGTTTGGAAACAGAGTCTCACTAAGTTGCAGAGGGCCTCATTGAGTTGCTGAGGCTGGTCTTGAACCGTGATACTCCTGTCTCAGCCTCCCAAATACTGGGATTACAAGCATATGCTACCACGTCCAGCTAAAAAAAATTAAGAAACTAAAAAAAAAAAAAAAAAAAAAATCATAGCTGGGCGTGGTGGCACATGCTTGCAATCTGGGTACTTGGGAGGCTGAGACTGGAGGATCCAGGTTTGCAGCCAGCCTCAGCTACTTAGTGAGGCCCTCCGCAACTTAGTGAGGCCCTGTTTCAAAATAAAGAATAAAAAATAGAACTGAGGGTGTAGCTCAGAGGTAGAATGCCCCTGGGTTCCATCCATTACCGGCTTTATTGAAATGCAATTCACATACCATAAAACTCACCATATGCAAGTGTACAGTTCCGTGGAGTGTTCTGGGTCTGGGGTTTGAGACAGGCTCTCCTGCGGGCTGGACTCACAGGCCGGGCCGCCGCGCCCAGCTCAGCCAATTCCCATATCCACGGGCTCACAGCGGTCACTTCCAGCTCATTCCAGAACACTGTCCACCCCTCCCCAAAGAAGCCCTGCAGCCCCCCTCCCCCAGGATTCTGGAAACCAGCAGGCCACTTTCTGTCTCTGGGGATTTGCCTGTTCTGGACGGTTCATGTAAACAGAGTCACGTGCTCCGTGGCCTTTTGTGACTTCTGTCGCTGGGCCGTAGGGCTTTGTGGCTCATGCCTGTGATTGCTCATGTCAGAACCGCATCCCGCTCCTGGACCAATGACCCGCATGGTGTGGACGGATCCGGATCCACTGGGTTTCTGGTGGCCCCTAAATTTTGCTCCTCAGGTGGTGCCTGCCTGGCCCGGCCTCCTCCAGGTCTGGCCCTGTAGCCCTCTACTGCCCCAGGGCTCCTCCTCTGCACCCCCTCCTCCTCTCCCCTCCACAGACGCCCCTTCCCACCAGGCCACCCATCCTCATCACGGGGCGGGACTTAGCAGCGTCCTCCAACATCAGCTGCCAACGCCTCTGGACCCCCGTACTGTAGGTCCTGAGGCTCCTGGCCATGGCCACTCAGGCGGTGACCCTGTTAGGCATGGCCCCTGCACAGGCACAGAAGGGCTCTGGGGGGCCAGGCCAGGTGACACAGGAGTTGCAGCTTCAGGCTCCTGCCACCTAGAGGGGCTCACTGACTGGTGACCCACCTCTGCCCACCCCGATCACGGATTACCTGCACGCGTGTGTACAGGCAAAATGAACCCACGAGCCTCCAGGCGAGCCGTCTGCAGCCGCTGGTCATCCAGGCCAGTCTTCAAGGGTCCCGAAAGTCTGGACAGGAGCTCCCTCTCAGCCCTAAACCAGCACCAGCTCGGGTACCTGTCCCTTCCCCCTGCCAGGGCCCAGGTGTCTGAGGCAGCTTCCAGGCTGGGCAGAGGCGGGCCCGTCATATGGAGGGCAGGCGATGTCTGCCCTGGGGACGTAGCCGCTGCCCCTCACACTGGTGCAGTCCCCGGAGAAGGGACACCTGGCCAGCTCAGCCCGGGGAAGAGCCCCGTGGAGCCATCTGAAGGCCTCTGGTCCTCCTGGGCTCCCAGAGGCACCGATTGGAGAACTGAAGCCTTTGCAACAGCCGCAGAGGGCAAAGCCTCCGCTGGCCGCTGAACCCGAGTGGCTCCTCGGTCCACAGCAGCCGGCGGGGCTGACAAATTTCCTGAGAGCAGCGGCCACACGGTCAGGCCAGGAAGAAGGCTCTGGGTGGCCCTCCAACTCGGGAGGCTCATGGCAGCGGACCCCTAAAGTTTGAGGGGATAGAGTGAGGCCCCTTGCTTTACCTATGTGTATGGGAGGGCTTTCTTCACAGGGGCCAGCTCAGAAATAGAAGGCTGGAGCTGGGTGTGGTGGTGCACGATTGTAATCACAGTACTTGGGAGGCTGAGATAGGAGGATCGCGGGTTCGCAGCCAGCCTCAGCTACTTAGTGAGGCCCTATGCAACTTAATGAGACCCTGTTTCGAAATAAAAACTAAAAAATAGGACTGGGGATGTAGCTTGGAAGTAGAAAGCCCCTGAGTTCCATCCCCAGTACCGCAAAAAAAAGAAAAAAGAAAAGAAATAGAAGGGTAGAGCTGGGAGTGGTGGTGCACGCTTGTAATCCCAGTACTTGGGAGGCTGAGACAGGAGGATCCAGGTTCGCGGCCAGCCTCAGCTACTTAGTGAGGCCCTCCGCAACTTAGTGAGATCCTGCTTCAAAATAAAGAATAAAAAAATAGGACTGGAGGTGCATCAGAGTAGAATGCCCCTGGGTTCCATCCCCAGTGCCACAAAAAAAAAAGAAAGAAAAAGAAATAGAGGGTGAGTCTGGACCCTCTCCCAGTCCTGCTGGCCCTGAGCACCCATCCCGGGTCCTTGCTCTTGCGACTCCCCTGTCGCTGTCCTTCCTTTCCTAAGTCTTTGGGGCCCTGCTGGGGATGGCCGATAGGCATTCCTCCTGCGGCTCTGAAATCCTCCTACCCCCTAACCGGTCAGCCAGGGGCTCGGTAGCGGCCCAAGAATGAATGAGCGAACAGAGTTCAGCCGACTCAACTCGGCGCCCAGGCCCACGGGACTGCCCGGAGCCCCCGCCCCGAAGCGGGGCAAGATGGCGCTAGCTGGGGGAGGGGTGACGGGGGAGGGGACGGGGTGGGGGGACGGGGTGGGGGCAGCCCCTGCCGCGCCACCTCGAGCCCGGGCCGGTTCCCTGCGGGTGGGGGCGGCCGACCATTCCTTCTCCACGGTTGTCTGCCGCAGCTTGGCACCGCCGCAGGCGCTTGTGCAAAAACAGCCCCCGCCCCCCGCCAGTGCGGGCGCCGCCCAAAGGGCACCGGGGGCCCGAACCCCGCTGCCCCGAAGCCTGCGGTGACCCCCGCGCCGCCGCCCCCGCAGCTCTCCC